>JAQGAF010001176.1:0-34468 GCA_034687865.1 Kryphioiulus occultus | reverse complement strand
CCTATGGCATTCTCTTGAATATTAATATTCCTAAGAATGTCTTTAAAAATGCATTATGGCTAGTTTTTTTTAAAAAATTTGGCCTACGGCGTTCTCTTATCGTTAATATTTACACTAGTTTTTCTAGTTTTTTTAGAAAACTTGCGTCCGGCATTCTTAATAGGTCTATTGTAGATGGGTCGCAAAAGTCTGCCGTTCTAAAATTAAGTTGGTTGTGACAAAGTTTTAGAAACGCTGTTTACTTAGTTCATGAACATTTTAATCTTTTTCTGAAATATTTGTTGAAAATTTATAAAAAAATCAAATATTTGTATATGAAGGAATGTGAACAAAAGTCTCATATTTGCATGTGAAAAAATGTTAAAAATTGCGAACCAACTGGCCACATGCCTTTGAGCAATTACAATTATAAAGTAGGAAACGCTCCAAACTGAAGTTATTTACTGATTTTTTTAGAAAAAAATTCCCATATTCTTTTTACATTTTTTTTCCTTTTTCCTATATTTTCCTATATTTTTTTTTCATTTTTCCTATATTTTTTTTCATTTTTCCTATATTTCCTATATAATTTGATCTCCGTACTGCTTTACAGCCTGCAATATGTTTTTTCCTGCACACTTTTAATTAAAAAATATATATATTTTTAGGGAATGCTGCACATTCTCCTCGGTGAACAGCACACTTACTGTCTTCTCGTGCGACGTGATTGGGAGATAGCTTGCAAGTTGTGGCCAGTCGTTATGAAGACACCCATTTCAGATCTTCCATCAGTAAACGTCATTCTGGACCAGTTAGTGAACCGAGTGACCAAAAATTTTGAGACATTCGCAATTTCTGAGGAAGTAAGGAAAATTTGTTTCGTTATATCGTGTTGAGCATATATTCTTGATATATTATGAATATAATGTATGTCTACGTAATATTATTACTAAAATATTTGTGCAAAACAAATCTGGAAATTATAATTTAATGTAAATACTTCCCATTTGTAAAAATTCTATGCAACTAATTTATTATAAATATAGTGATTCTTAACATATCACACATAGTTTTACAAAGGAAGTATATTTGTAATATATGACTAATATTTTGTTAATCATATATAACGAAGACAAATATATTCATATTATGTTTTTCATAATGAATGTAGTTATGTATGTCACATTAATGGAAAAAATGTGTGTATATGTGCAATGCATTCCCCATATATTTATTGTATACATGATACAATGTATTACACATATATTTTAAAAGCATTTATAATATACATTATTACCAATATGTTTAAGATACCTACTGCAATATATTAGTACTGTGTTTGCAGCAGATATCTGAAATATATTCAGTATTTATTATACATCATATTTACTTGACATATTCTATATAATAATTATATTATCAATATATGAAATCAGGCCAATTTTGGTATATTTTCAATTTATGGATAATATATCCAAAAAAATATGTTCTTAATATGCCATTTTTCCATATGGTGTATGTTGTGTTGTGCTCGTGAACAATCAATCTGAAGTAATGCCGTGGCTTTCTTATATTGCAGGTTCCTCAGTCTGTTCTTGACAAAGCAATTACTCTTGCAAATGCAGATTCCGAGGATCCCTCACCATTGCCTCTGACTACTGAAAAAGACATCTTGGAGGGCTTGAACCAACTGCATCAAAATAGTGAGCGAAATTTGAGGTTAGTCAATGATTCTATTTTACCTGTTGATGAAGAATTGTGCACATTTTCTGCAACCGAACATAAAAAGCATTCCCAATGAACCCATTGCACAGTGGTTCAAATGCCCAGTCTAGCTGTGCAAAAATCCAAAAAAATTATACTAAAAATTTCTGTGGGTTTATTTGGTCTCTAGTAAATAAATAACCAAATGAACCCATTGCACAATGGTTCAAATGCCCAATCTAGCTGTGCAAAAATAAAAAAAATAAATTATAGTAAAAATTTCTGTGGGTTTCTTTGGTTTCTACTAAATAAATGATCAAATATTATAAAAACAACAACATAAAATTGTTAGGCTCACTGGTTATCACAGTGTGTGGCAACAAAGTCAGAGTTTGTTGACTGCGAAAAATTTCACCTCAACTGGCCTAAGTTTGGGCATAAAGGTAAAATCCAGAATTCTTAATTTTTTCTACTGAATTTCGTCTGAAAACTTTGGATACTACCTTTTCAGGAATGCATTGTTTTGGAGAGGTTTAAGAAACTAATATTATTTTTTATGTGTACTTCCTTAGAAAAAAAACTTATTTGCATTTTTGAGACCAAAACTTATATAGATTCACCTAGATTCACGCTGAAATATTTTGTCACATATTCAGCGTATATATTCAAGTAATCAATTCAAAACGAATTAGCTCCTACTTCGTGTCCCCATATAAATTATCTCGTTTTCAAGATGACTCAGTGAGAACTGTTTGATGCATGAATTCAACTGGATTTTAACATGTTTTCAACAAATTAGGATTAAACACCAGTAACAAATAGAAACATGAGTAGATTAAGCTAACAGGTTAGGACTTTTAACAGCACACTACCAAAAATATGGGCAGCAGCTAAATGTAATTGGCCCAGAATTTTTTTGGAAGAAACATAGTTAAATGAGAACGTGATCACTTTCTCAACAACCATCAGCTGATTCAGTACCAGTACAATACGGTGCTTCAGTCTCAATTCAGTTCAACTCAGTACCCTACTATCAGTAACTGAATACCGTGTGGTAGGGGGGTGTACTCGATCAGCCCAATTTAATCGGCAATTACCGCCGCATTGAATTTCTTGAAGCTTAAGGCTGTCTTTTGGAAGAGAATTCCAACGTCTGATAGCATGCAAGAAATAAGGCCAATAGTATGGATCCGAGTGGGCTCGGAGTTCCATAAGTGGATTGGAATGGTAGGTTCTACCACCGCAGTGGTTTCGTTATTCCTTCCACCAAATTAGAATTTGCAGGCAAAGTAAATTTTTCTAAAAGGCTCGTGCATTGAGCTTCCCGTCTCGATCGCAACGTATCCCATTGCAGACCATTTTCACGTCATAGCCTCACTCCAACATGGCTGCCCCTTTCTTGTCCTCCATTGTTCTCTGCTGTTTCTAACGACTGAAAGGCACAATGGCCCTGGCTGCAAGGGGGGTTAGGGGACCCGGGGCAGGGGAATTCCCCCGGCTGGGGGCCTTGGGGGCACTGATTTGTCGATTTACCAGCCGTTGCACGCTCGAGCACCAATGGCGCTCCGCAGTGCTGAACTTCAATTAAAGCGAACATTAGACGTAATGCCCCACCATTTTCACGCACATCTTGACGTTATTGCGAGTTTCAAGCCGGTTTCGGTCCCCACAACTACGGCCAGGGACCTTTGGAACGTTGCCAGGTGAGCTGTTTTCTTAGACAACGTTTGGTGCCCGTAGCTCTACAGTTGATTTTGGGTAGCTAAAGATTTTATCCAATATTTTTAACAACAACGGTTGGAATGTTAACAGTGACAACATACAGTATCTGTAGAATCGTTGTGAGAGACCACACAATGATGTTGCTTATACCAAATGTTAGATTGACTACTCAGCAAATTCCATGGTTAAACACAGCCTACGCTTATAACTCTGGATAGTCAACCTAACATTGGGCATCAATGGCATCAGAGTATTGCTTCTCACAACGATTTTACAGCTGGGTTATCACTACAGGAGAACCTCCAAATTTTACCACACTTTAACTGACTGGACGGTCACCACATTAACTCAATGGAAGTTGACCTCTTGTCCCAACATGTCCCAACATGTAAAGTCGTGGATGATGAAATAAACTGCCTGCTTGCAAAGCTTATACTGTATACCCCTGAACAGTAACTGTCTCTATAGAGGTAGATTTCATTTTGAACCCCTTCAGTATAAATGGGGCTTGGCAGTAAATAAGGGAAATTTCCTTTTAAATTGGAAACTCAAAAAAAAAAACATCGCAGAATTTGATTCAAGATTTCTGCTGTTTATTACTACAACAGGTAGGATAACTGTCTGGATATGCTTTCTAATCTTACAGAATGAAATTTCTAAGTACAATGTGCACTATACATTATAGAATTTCTGCATTAAAATTCCAATACTACTGTACAGTATACGTGTAATTGCTGGATAAATTTGCAGCCCATTAACTATACTGGTAATGCATTATGAACATTTTAATATTATTCATGAATGGTTCATGAATGATTGATGATTACTTTGAGGCAATCCCTTGGGTGGTCAACTCACCGATTTTCTACTGTACATGCAGTATAATATAATGTTGAATTTCCATAACTGTTTTCAAAAGTTGCTGCACATTAGCAATACTGGTACTGAATTATGAACCTTTTAATAATATTATTCATATAATGGTTACTGTAAAATATAAGTGCAGTACATGCAGTTTACGGAATTAAAACCGTCTGCCAGCACAAGTCTCGTTCCACATGTTCACCAGTTTGAGACAGTCCCTTGGGTGGTCAACGTCTAGAGGTTCTGTTGTATTAAGATTTCTACTCTAGAATAGTAATGAAAATGCCTGTGGAAATGCTAGCGCCATCTACATGTACATGTACATATGGAGAGAAGTCATCCTAATGACTTCTTGCTTAGCTTGTAGGGTTAACCTTTGTTGCTGGAGCATGACAGTCGCCATTTTTACTTTTGGGCATTGTGCCCTTGCACTCCACCACCAATGACAACGCTTCTTGACTTCATGGAAGGGCCCCTAGCCCTGATGAACATTTATTCCAACATATCGTTTTCAGGAGCACGTATGACTGCATGCTCGTCTGATGGCAACGAGATTACTGGAATGGAAATCCCACGCCAGCAAATTGATCTTGTTTTCATAGTCGTTGGATTTCTGCCCACCACGCTATCTGGGTCCCTCCTGGCGGGGGGGCCGAGTTTTCGCTTTAAGAGCAATCCACCGAAAATCCTCTTAAAATTGACTCTGAACGCATGCAGCAATTTCCAATCAGAAAGCGCAGCTTTTCCGTATTGATGCACTGGGAATGGGGAGTAAACGCTGTTAGACGCCAGCTTAATCGATGATGATGCATTTCGGGAAGGAGGCCTTTAGGGACGCTTTTGCTTCAGAGTGCTTCTTGAAAGCATCGCTACAACCACTATTCCATAATAAAACTCCAGCGCCATCTATTGGTGATTCAAAGATCTTTCTTTTGATATCTGTTCTAATATGATAAGCTTGTTTCATTGTAACCCTATGAGGTGGCCTCAAATGCAGTGAGGTTATACCAAAATTGTGAAATTTACCAAATATTGCCAGAATGATACATGGTCGTGTTTTCTGAAGCCTCACAAACGCCTCATTGCTGGAGTAGAAGTTGAAGATGAACCCCATTTTAGGCTATTGTTTCTGAATGGCATTACATGCTTATTTCAATGTTTGTCCTCCAGAAATGTTGTGAAGGAATACCAAAATTGTGCGATTTACCAAATATGGTTAGAGAAGTGCCTCATGCTATGGATATAATGTAAGCTTGTGTTATTATTTTATGAAGAACCACAAACACCAACTGAGAGTTCGCCCCACAAGTGTTCAAACCTGAAACCCAGTTTTTGGTCATTGCTCTTGACAATGTTCTTAGATGCTTTTTGTGGTGTTTGTCTTACAATGTATAGTGATGCAATACCAAAATTATGAAACTTACCAAATATGGCTAGAGAAGAGACGTACGCTATAGCTGGAGTCACAAATGTCACCCTAGTTTGCCACAGATAGAACCCGACATCTGTTGTCAACCTGGGACTGTGAGGGACCGTAAATTGTGTCCTTGATATGACTGAAAGGGTCAATGCAGCCACCTGTATTGAAAGTGAACTAAGATAATGCTAAGATAACTGTGAATTTAAACAAATACCGACAGTAGCAATATATTGCGTAAAAGGTACAGTACTGATGGATTATGATATTCAATTCTGACTACTGACCACTATCCTAATTTTTGGATAAGTTATGGTCACTGTCAATATATTGACAGTAACACCGATCGTGCAATCACCTGGATAATTGCCAGTAAACAGTATGAAACAACAATCCATTACAGTTGGTATTTGTTGACATTGACCGCATATTACTGACCTTCTAAAACCTACTTTAAACAGCTAGTAAAGTTGATTAAAGTTTCAAAAAATTAAGTAAACTTTCAAAGAGTGCAGATAAGTGTAAAAAAATATACCAGTTTCAAAAAATGTAGCAAAATTTCAAAAAATATAGTAGCTTCAAAAAATACAGTGAAGTTTTAAAAAATATAGTAAAGTTTCAACAAATGCCGACAGTAATACTTGATTGTGTGACACAGTAGTGGATCATTGGATGTTTCATTTTGATCATTGTGAATCATGCCAAATATTGGATACTTACGGTCACCAGGTCAGTATCAAAATATTGATAATATCACTAACCGTGTAATATTCAGGATAATCGCCAGTAATGCTCAGTATAGCACTTTACATGACCAACATTACTGTTGGTATTTGTTGAAATTGGCAGTACTTGTATTATCGATCTTGCAAGACCTGCTATAAACCGCTAATAAAGTTGACTAAAGTGATATTCCGTGATGACCACATGATACGTACATGTACATCTGGTAATCAATTTCTGACTGATGACTTAGGCAATCATTTTTTGCAGCTATGTGTTGGTTGCCAACTAGTTGCAAACTGATCGCAATACCTGCTATTGACAAAAATCACTGTTTAATGGTTTCTGCGATGAATGAACGAAAGCCCTTTTCCACCACCTCCATCGGAGTTTTCCATTTGTAATCCCCTCTCACCTCATTTACTCTTCTGAGAAACGCTGGATGGATCGCAGGGGTTCGCCATAAAAAGCCATTTTGCGATATCGCCCATGTATCGACCCTGGCGCAATGGCCGCTTAAGATGCGAGACCACGTTCGCAAAATCCGTCGCAAACCCACGTCCCACGCAAGCCGCCCAAGAGGGGTTAGGGGTCGCCCAACACGCCGCCATCTTAGTCCTCGCACTTTGTCACATCGGCCAACGACGTTTGATTGTCGCATAAACTGACATTTTGCGTTATTAAATTTCGGAGAATGCCACGACGTGAAAAGTTCAGCCACACCGCTGCGACGATAATAGGGTCGTCCCCAAAATGTCCAAACCACAACAAGAGAACATTTTCAAAAAACGGTATCTACTGGTCATGGAAGTCACGAAATTTACATCAGGGTCATGGAATTTTTGCTGTAATTAATTCACAAAATAAAAAACTTTATGATAAATTCATCGTTTGGCATCTAGTTTGACAAAAAATGTCGCCTATGGTGTCTTTTTGGTCAATTATCATGTCATCACTGCGGTAGAGAATGTTTCTGATAATCAATCTGAACGACCCTATGTTCTAATGGACATTGAAATCATCTAAAATGCAATATTGGTATTTTTTAAAATACCCTCTGTATTCTAAAAAAACAGTTTAAAACAGTATTTTTATAGTAATATCCAGTATTTGTTATTTACATGATAGTTTTCTAAAAAAAAATTGCTTATGGTGTTCGCTTAATTAAGAATATCACCATGAAACGTTTATTAAAGAAATTTGGGCCACAAAAATCGCGTACGACATGACAGTTATTAGTATGGTTTCGTTCATGTTGTTGAGAAGTCATCTAAAATGCAATATTGGCAATCTATTTTGTTAAATACCATCAGTATTCTACAAAAAAATCATTGTAAGGAAATGCACTTTAATTATTAAATTATATTTTCCAAAAACGTTTCCTACGGCGCGTCGTTTGCTTGATTATGAAGATTACCAGGCAATATTTTTATAGTAATATGGGCATCATCATTATTACGTTTTCTAAACTTTTTTGCCAATTTTTTTTAAAACCATGTCTTAAATTGTTAGGCAGTATTTTTCATAGTAATATTAGCTAATTATTCATTTGCGATCTATGGTAGGTTTCGAAAAAAACTTGTCTATTTAGAATTTCCATCGTTGCTAATATTGCGTAAATGGCGAAAAACCTTCATTTTCGATTTTATTTTTATGAAAATGTGCAAATCAAGCAAAAACGTATTGAAAAACATTTGTAGAAACCTGTTACATCTATGAAAATTTACATGAACATGTACTTGAGTTCGATCTTAGGTCCTTGCACTTGCTCAGGAGTGTTATTATCCAGACTGCCAGCAACCAATTCAGCCATGCTTGCTTTCAGAGTGGATTTTTGCATTTTGTAAACAACTTTCAGACGCCAAATGTATTTCCCCCCAAGTTCTTTACATATTTTATGGGCGACGATCACGTCAATTCTCGTTTGCCACTGACAGCCAACCGAGTGCTTTCGAAAAGAGGTTTTGCTTACAATTCCCCCGTTCTAATTAACTCGATTAAACCTGACAACGTTAAAGAAAGCGAATTTTCCCATTTTCTTTTTACCAAATATTACAGATTTGCTTTGTTCGCCTCAGAAGAGATCGCTGTAATGGCTTTCATCGATTGTCAACTACAGCGCCCCCTCACGATGGTCCGTGCACTTAAGGGCTTGAAAAGCAAACTTTTGCCCTGAAATTCCTGCAGTTGGCGAGAATATATTGGCCCGTTGGTGCTCTGTGTCGCTGAAAAATGCGCTGGGAAATCCTTCCAACCACGGCAATAATTTAAGATAAACCGCATTTTTCAGGCAGGAAAATTGAAAATGTCAGTCCATGAAACGTGAATTTTCCATGGATTGGCTAATAAATATTCTGAGGATGGTTCGATTTCAATTCCAGTTAAAAGCCTGTGAGAAGTGTTTGGAAACACTTGTCCCGAGACCATAGTAATGGAATGCTCATGTGTAGTATTTTGGCTACGCATTTTTGGTTGAGGCTATACTATATGCCATGGTATATGCCATACGAAATATGAGAAAGTGAGCTTCTCCTAAAGGCTCCGTTGCTGGCAGTGATTGCCCGCGGTTAGGGCAGGCAAAGCAATGTATTTTAACCTGCAGATTTCAGATTTATACAGTGATTTATACAGTGGCAGTGATTGCATGGCAGTTGGGCAGCTCAATAAAGAAATTGTTTTTAGATTAGTCTATGTTAGGAAAAATACAGAAAAGAGCAAAAAAGGAAGAAAAAACAACCCAACAGCTAAATAACAAAAACAACAAAAGAACAAATTGCGACAGTTCGACAAACTTTTACAAGCAGGGTGAAATATGCATTTTGTGCACATTTGAAGCAGAGTATGTACCGTATAAACCTTTACCAGATTTTAAAAAATGTGAGCAGATCTTGCCATCTTTGCAAATACATGTAACAAACCAACAAAGATGATACAGGTAGTTCATCTTTTGCTCATCTAACGTGTGACCAAAACCAACAAATTATTTTGCCCAGTCTGTTAATGTTTCCATTTTTTTTCTACACCCCGTGTATTCATCTTGGAGATACATGCACAGTGTACTTGTACTATAGAATATGCCCTGCTCCAAATATGCACAAAAGGCATTTGTTTGTTTCAACCTTCCATGTTTAGTATTCAATAATGACACCTGTCCTAATGTCGTTGTTGTTTTTTATTCTTTTGTACTCTTTTCTGTGTTTCTCCTAACCTACCGTAGACTAACCTGAAAACAATGTTTTTGAGCTGCCCAACTGACGTGCAATCACTGCCAGCATACGAACCGTTAGGAGAAGCCAACTTTCTCATCGTCTATGTGGCGGAGCAGCGAATAATGTATAGAACAACTTTCATCTAAAATCTTTCAATGTGTGAATTAAGGTCATGTTTATTCACTCCACAACTACAGTAGAACCTCTATAAGTTGATCATTCAAGAGACTGTCGCAAACTGGTCAACATAAAGGTGTTGGTCAACATGGATCGAGGCTTGTACTGACACAGAATTTTAATTCCGTGAAATGCATTTACTTACATTTACAGTAATCATTCATCATTCATGAATAATCTTATTAAAATGTTAATAACACAGTGTAGCAGTATTGCTAATGTTCTGCAACTAGGGGACTGACGGGGGTTTAAAATGAACTCCTGTACCTCTATAGAGACAGTTACTATTCAGGGGTGTACAATAAATTTAATCATCCATGTTTTTACATACTGAGACCATGCTGGTCAACCTACAGAGTAAATGACTATTGTGTGTCGTAGTCCAAGTGGTCAACATACAACATACTGAGAAATAGGTGGTCAACATGTAGAGGTCATCTGCAATTGAGTTAATGTGATGACCGTCCAATCAGTTAAAAATGTGGTCAACATAGGGAGGTGGTCAACATGCGGAGGTGGTCAACTTTGGAGGTTCTACTATCTTAGTGCTTTCGTTAGTGGTAATTATAGCTGGTTTCATTTTAGCTGCCAAAGGAATTCCCTGATGTTTACAGATGGTTACCTGATGGTGATATTTTTGTTGGAATTTTCTACTTATTTTCATGCATGTCATTCTCGTTACTCTTCCTGCGCACACTGCGTCAAAACGAGAAAACCGAAGAGAAAAACAAGCAGCAGACATAATACATGTACCTACTCAGCATTCTCCAATTACGATATGGCATTAGCTGAGGTTCTCGTTATGCAAATTACTAAGTGAAATTAATGGCCCTGTTAATCCATTCCTCGCTCGTGGCAACCATTCGTGCTTGTTTGCCAAGCAGAAATTCGAAGACGCAAAAGATTCCTATCTTAATAACCACGCTAATAAATTGTAATTATTCTAATGCGTAATGATGGCTGCTATATGCTAATTTCGTCTCATGTCAGCGTGGGCCTTTGTGGGTGGACGCAGAGGAGAAAGGGTCCAATAATTTATGCGCTATTGAAGAAAGGTTTTAAGGCATGGAAATCCGATAGAATCATAGGACGAGGGATTCTTTGTCCCCGTTTTGCGAGGGATTTTGAACGTTTAAAGTATTAATTTCTCTGGTTTATTTATTCTTGCCAAATACGATAGGGGTCCTGTGACAAGCTACATTGTACGAATTGTCTGAAGTAAACACAAACGATGATTGCAGGTTGTTGACAAATGGTTGATTGATGTGCTCGGAAAATTGTACAATGTGTTATCCGTTATTAATTGCTTAAAGTAACTCATCCGTCTTATTGGAGCTTATTCAATTCCTAAAAATGTGCAGAGAATCCAACATGGTGGTCGCTGGCCGCTACAGACAGGTTTGGTCGAGAGGCAATTGTTGTCCACCATCACGTTCTGTTCATTGCAAACCAGCATCAAATTTTCCACGAATTTCACCGTTCTCGTTGTTTACATTTTGGTGTTTGTTCGGGTCCCTGTAGAAATTTGTGGCTCGTATTTCTGGTGGCTTAATCAATGCAATTAGGACTGGCGCGAACCTTAATTCGCTGAACAAATACCAGTCTGAATTCATTAGCTCGGAGTTCAATAGCGTTCATTAGCAGCGCTCCGTACAAACGACTGCGCAGGGATCACGACCTCTGGCGAAAATAATGCCGGGCCAAGTTAGTTTGTGTTCACTTTACAATCACGCGCAATAAATCTGGCTGAAAAAGTTATGATCTGACCGAGTGTTGAGGCGGACTCATGGCGCGCCTGGACGTCCGGGGGGTCGTCTACCAGAACAGCTCACTCACCCCTAGCCGAAAAAAACGACAATTTCACCCTACGTCAGTTGATGGTCGACCCTCGTCAGATCTGAACATGTCCGAAAATCAGTTTGGTACAACCTATCAAGGCGACAAAACTGTCCCAAACATGAAAAAATAATTTTGGCAAGAATTAAGGTTTCGGAAAAAACTGAAGAAATTGTCAAGAAATAAGCGTTTTATTCCAACTTATTTTTTTTTAAAACAGCGAAAAACTGTCATAACAACAACTTAATAAGCAACGGCTATGCAAGTAATGTCCAAACCCAAGGGTGCAACTTATGAAGTCAGGTGTACAGTACATGTTGGTTGAAGTCGTACTAAAGTCAAAAAAATCCCACCTCAGTCACACACACTCAGTCCACAAAAGACATTGACATCTTACAGAAGTCATTGAAGTCTAACAGATGCCATTGAAGTCTAACAGAAGTAATTGAAGTCTAACAGAAGTCATTGAAGTCTAACAGAAGTCATTGAAGTCTACCAGAAGTCATTGAAGTCCCACAAAAGTCATTGAAGTCCCACAAAAGTCAATGAAAACTGGGGTGAAGTTCGTGAATTCACTGCATACAAGTCCAGTCCAGTCCAGCCTCGTTCACAAACTGCGCACTTGCATGACTTCTAAGACTACAGCCTGACAGCAAGACTACAAGGGACCTTATGAGACTTTAAGGACATCAGTGAGACATCAATTTCTGGCCTGTCATCTGTAAGGTTAGAAAAGCTTTAGTATTTGATTAGAAGTCTTTGAAATCAGGCTGAAGTCCTTGAAATCCGGAAAAATCCATGTATCATGACTTGAAGGATTTTAGTCTCACAGCAACATTACAATGGATTTCATGAGACGTTCTTCAGTGGAACATCAACGCATCTTCTGCAATAGTCAGGGAGTTATAGACTTTTGATTTGAAGTCCTTGAAGTCCGGAAAATTTCTTGAGGTCCAGGTCTACAGCCAAGTTTACACAATTTAGATATACTTCAGATTATGCCTTGCTCCAATATTATTTTACCAATATTGGTCAATATTATTTTCCCACCCTTCTGGAGAGAGACCCTTCCAAACGGATAATTAAAACTTGTGGTTTCTAACATGGGAAGCTCATGAATTTCCCACTCTCGTGTAGTCATAGAAAATTCTGCACTATGTCATATTTGTCAAAAACTTGGTAAACTCTCTAACCGGGACACTTTCAGAATGAACCATAGGTGTCCCACATACAGAGGTTTCACTGTACATGTATGGGTACTCGTCATCAAGGGACCCCAATATAGGTTTCACTGCATGGACTTTTCAGCAAGCCGTTGTTCTCCATGGCTCGTGAGTTATATCTCGCCACTCGTTATTTCGTTATAAAAGCTTCCAGATTTTTTGCTCGCGAAAATTGCGCATGTTTTGCCTCCTTCGCACCCAATATTCGCAATTTCGTTTTCCCTCGCCAAATATTCGATTTGAGCGATCAACCGCAATGCAGCTTCAGATATACGAGCAAACAAATTTCATTTTTCACCAGAAGACCCACATAGCCCGCATGCCGACCGATAATGTGCAAATCGAGTCTGCCAACCATTGTCGAACTTTTGGCATACATTACGCGCTCAGGCAGAAACATCTGCGCATAAATGGAGCCGTTTTGGATGACGACCAAGAAAAACGGGACCCAAGTCACCCAACAAACAAATTACTCCAAGCCATGCCAGTGTTTGGCTTATGCAGGTCGAAAGCAAAAACTGTTTTTTTTTTCTGCCTCATATGAGCTTCAGCAATCCGCTGGCCCTTGGTTACTCGTTCCCTGGTGGAAAAACAAACTCAGAAGCTAATGCATGCTCCAAACGTGGGCTTGTAGTTGTATTTCAGCGCAAAATGTACGTTTGGCTGTACTGCAGAAATGCTACAGAACATGCACCGCTCCGTTATAGATACTGTGAGAAAGTGGGCTTCTCTTAACGGCTCTTAGGCTGGCAGTGATTGCCTGGCGGTTTGGGGCTGCTGACAAATATTAGATCTTGGTTGTTTTAGGTTAGATTAGACACCAAAAAAGGACATTCTGGTAAACAGATCTTTACCAGACTGGAGGACAGTCTGGTAAAGATCCTACAAGCGTTCGGAATTTATTCTTATTTATTTATTTTGGGTGAAAAAAGCTTTTCTTTTGGTAATGACACATCTCGGAATACACATTAAAATTAAATATGGAAAAGTGGTTATCTGAATCATTTTTGCTGGTAATATAATGAATATTGCACCTGAAGTTGGTAAAATGGCTTTCTGATAAGCGGTTTTTGGGTTATGTAGGAAAAGCTGGTATTGGTTATTGGGAGGCTGGAGTTAACCTAACCTACCGAATATAACTAATCCAATGCAATTCAACCCAGATTAACTAGCCTAACAGGATACTTTCTGATTTATCTGCTCCTAACCTCAAGGCACCCACTGTCAGCCTTCGAGCTATTAGGAGATGCCCACTTTCTCAAAGCGTCTATGCTGAAGCAGGGACTAAACCGAAGTATACTTAAAATCTGGTAGTAAACTTATATTCCGTCTTAACTGCTGACCATCGATATCTATTTTCACCCGAATAGCAGTCGATTTTTGATAGGAAATTGCTCGTGAAGTTGTTTACTAGGTGTCGCAAAGTTGTGAACATCTCTTTTCAAGGTTTTTTAAGGGTTTCCAACTAGTTACAATGACGAAAGGATGCTCACATTCGGTATATTTCACATTGACTGCACTTCCGGTTGAAGTGGTAACTGATTTCTCACAGGGCCTGGTCGATCATGGCCATGTGGATATTCAAAAACTGCAAAAATTTGGAATTTCAACTTTTACATTTCTGTTGAATTGGTTCCGTTTTCCTTCAAAGGGACGCGAAATGTAGCTTGCGGTGCAAAACATGGTTTTTTCCTTTTTTAATTTTTTAGAGTGCACTCGTTTGCATTGTAGGGATAATATGCATGCAAGCACATTTCAGTGGGCTTGAAATTATAGATAATTTTAATGGGTTCAGCTTTTCATGTCGGGTCTAGCTTTTCAGTAACTAGACCCGATGAATCATGGGAAAAGTTGGATGTTTGGTTTTCGCTAAAAGTACATGTAAGCTGTCACCAGCACAGGTGACATAAACACATGAAGGCCACTACAATAAGCTGGATGGTCTCATTATCGGCCTGCAACGTCTTTACGACGACCATTAAAGCGGAGAACAATGGGGTCACGGTGACATTAATGGCGTTGGTCATCAAAAACACACATCAAGATGCCCACTGCACGTATCATAACTTGATACCTGGTGTTTTCTTCTTGGTCGTGATAAGGAGGTGATTAAGAGGGTCTGCAACTTGCTAAAACCATTGGTAAATTTTTAGACAACGCCAAATGTCAACTGAAAAAGCACAAATGAAACAATACGTGCATGACAATCGATAGCCAGAAAGTGAAAGAACTGATTATGGAGTCATTATTTAAAAAGTAAACGTGTCCCTCGATATAGCCCCTGCACCAGCATACACACTAAAAAAAATGGGCTTCTCCTAATGTCTCTCAGGCTGACAGCGATTGCCTGGCAGTTAGGGGCAGCTAAATCAGAAATCCATTTTTAGATTAGTTTAGATTATATTAGGATATGAACTACCGAAACTTGATCTAAAAACTCGAGTACATTTAAAAGACAAAATGGAGTCAAGGGGGTAATTCTCAGCGATTCGTACTCGGTGCCCTTTCTTGTTTGAAAACTCATCAATCAATGACACAAACTTCAAATTTAGACAAAACGAGAGCGCCCTCCATACAACATCGACTATGAGGTTTGTTGTTAATAAAGTAGCGTCTGGATGACTCTCTTGGAAATTATCTAAGAAAAAAATTGAAGTGGATTTTTTGTCGATAGACCTCATCAATTTTGCGATGAAAGTAAATTTAGGCATCCGGGTGAAACAGTAGAGGCGTTGAGAGTGATTTAAGGGTAACACCAAGACATCCAAATGTTGCCTCAAATGTTTCTGAATTTAACGATAAGTACGTGTTGTATACAGATACTTTACACGTTCAGAATAACAACTCGTATCATAAACTAATTGCATATACATTATTTATCCCATAATAGTCGATAAATTAATTGTTCTGTAAACGCACAGGAAAAATGCATGGTACGATTACCCATAAAATGTATAGACAACCATGACATTCAAGTAAACATGAACAGTGGTAAACATGTAAAATGCAATGTTTTTTCCCACTTCGACTTATAAATGTACGTGTACGTAATCGTTAAATTATACACGGTACATTTACTTAACTCTATTACCGGTATATGCATTGTTGATACATTAAGTGGCCAATGGTTAAATGGGTATTACACATGTTCTGGTCATGTTGAATAGCGATAAAATGCTGTTGCTAATCATGTAAATGTAAAAGAACGTTGTGACAAGTTTTTCGAACGAGGTGGCGCAACATGTTCTGAATAGCGACAACGTTATAACACGTAAACGAAATGTTGACATAAAATGAATCTGGATTTAGCAGTTTTATCTGTAATTCTCTTATCCATGTGTGTTCTTGCACTCATTCTGGACAAGCGGATTTCAACCAAGTGAAACATGTTCTGAATAGCGAAAACGCTAGAACGCATATTTTGCTAAACAAATAAGAACATGTTGCCTTAAAATGAATCTGGGCGTACGCAATTTCGCCATAATTTTTGATTCTTAAGTGTTCTGTACACGTTCTGGTACACGTTTGGTCCAATATATCGTCATCACACTTGTTTTCCCAACTATTTTTAGCAATAAAGTGAACGTGGTTTTGCGTAATTTCGTAATAATTTCTCTGATTCTTAAGTATTCTGAACGCGTTCTGGACAAGTTGATTCAAACTGAGTAGCTACACGTGATATGCTGAACACGTAAAACAAATGTCGCTATAATGTGAATCAGGTTTTACGCAAGTTTACCATAATTTGTATGATTCTTAACTGTTCTACACACGTTCTGGACAAGCTGATTCCAACGAAGTTCCGCATATTCTGAATAGCGACAGCGTTATAATACGTGTTTTGCTAAGCACGTAAAGTAATGCTGCTATTAAATGAAACTAGTTATACCAAAGTTTGCATATTTTTTCTGTTTCCTTAAGTGTTCTGTACACATTCTGGACAAGTTTAGCGCAACATACAGTATGCGGTCACCCATCACGTGTTTTTCCAAACACGAAAAATCCATGTTATCGTGTGATAAATCTGGTTTTACGCAGTTTTTTCCATAACTAATGTTTCACTGAAGGGCAGCAGCAAGCGGGCAATCAGTCATGGCTTAACCGCTCTGCAGAGCAACCCGACATTGGAATTTTGGAGGCAAAACGTGAAAATTCACCCAAAATGCGCAGCGGTGACGTCATCGGACACCAATAATGAGCCCGTGAATGTTCATTTTTCTTCCTCGGAGAGCACGGCGTGTAATATGAAATTAATTTAGCGTTAATTCGAGTCGAAATTGATTTCAGCGCATCCCACGCGTGGCCGATCATTATTCATGGGGGAGCCGCGATTCTATCTGGTTAGAAAATTTGTTAGGATTCGCTGACACACGACTAACGAGCAAAGAATCGGGAGACGAAGTTTGCCAACAGAAAATATGATTGATTTTGTGCCCCACAAAGGGAATGGCGACGAAAATCGCACTTTCGACGCCATGAAAAACAAGCGGGGGCGGAGGGGAAAAGGCAAAAAAGCGGATTTAATTAATCGAGAATGTTGTGAATTCATCAACGTTACCCCAGTGCCGAAAAAACGAGCTACTGGGTATGCAAATTAATCAGGGACGCTGGGATGGGGTGACGAGAATCACTTGCGAAACGAAATACATGTATTAATCATCGAAAAAATATCTGGAAGCAAGGTGTGGCTGATTGCTGAGTGAAAGATTTATGACAAACTGATATTTGTTCGCTGCAGGCTGATGCAAAACTGACAGTAAATTACAATTAGTTATCTTTGCAAACAAACTTGCAAAACAGACCTCAATAGAAAAATTATTTTAAAAATTGTTAGTTGTAAGCAGAAAATTTTGGAAAAGGTGGAACTAAGGTTTTTATTTTTTTGTTTCACACGTGCAAGCAGATGGCGCTGTAATCGCTAAAATCGAAAATGACATCTTCATTGGAAACTCAAGATGATAGAACAAATGATTTTTGCTCAAGTTTGATAACTTTCGCTAAATTCGAAAAAGATGCTGTATGTTGAAAATGATGCCGAATGTTGGCTCGTGAATCAGAAAAACGATTTTTGAGATAACATAATACCTGATCGTTTCCATACAAGGTGTCCAAAAAGCAACAGATTTTGCAAATGTTGTTTCGTTTTTTTGAAAATGTGCCTTTTGTTAACTAAAATCCAACCCTTTTGCTCGAATTTTAATAACATGTCGCTCATGTTGGGTAATTTTCGAGTATGGGGATCTAGTTTGGATTTAACATAAGTGACTTTTAATTCTAAAAAGGTTTCATTTTGCTTTAAAATTCTAAATTTTGTCTTGGAAAAGCTAACCAAAACTAAAAAGGACTTTTTTCTAATTGGAAAAATTGAAACGCTGCTAGTAAAATTCTAAATTTTCTTTTGCTTAATACTAATGGGTGATTTGGTATCACGATAAGTTATTAACTGTACCAGAAAACACATCGGAGCTTTGCCCTGCATAGACGCCATTTTCGATTCTTGCGGTTACAGCGCCGCCTGCTGGTACTTCCTGATTACCAAATTCATGAAATCGAAAGTTAATTTCGTCAACTACATTTTTCAAAAATATGTTACCTGTAATTAAGATTATTAAATTATTTTTGTAATGGTGGTAGGACTTTACAATGTATATGGTTCTTTATATGATCACCCTGTATTGTTATTATCTTATAAGGAGGGGTCAGCCAAATGATGAGTCACCATTTAATAACAATTTGCGGATAAAATCATTATTTGTTAATTTGTTATACCTTTTGGAAAAAAAATTGTTTTTCTTATCGAGAATGTGCTACATGAATTGGTGTATTTTTTTTTTTTTTTTGGGAAGGGGGGGTTGTCAGAAAATAGTTTTTTGGGATAACATAATACCTGATCGTCTTCATACAAGGTGTCCGAAAAGCAACAGATGTTGCAAAAAAATGTTTCGTTTTTTTGAAAATGTGCTTTTTGTATGACTAAAATCCATCACTATTGCTCAAATTTTAATAACATATCTCTCATTTCTAAATTTTTGCATCAGTGGTGTCATCATTTGGGGAGGGGTATCTACAAATCTCGATGTTGTAATGACATAACCCTTGAACGACCGCATACAGGGTGTCCAAAAAGTCGAAGACCAATCTTTCACCACATTCTTAATACCATGGTTTATACCATGGCAGTCATCACTGAATATCAGTTTATTGGATATCTGCCTCCAGTTTTACAGTTTGCAAGCTGGTGAAAACTGACCGTAATCAGTTTTTCCATCACGGATAGCACGGGCTTGGCCCAAGTTGAGGAGGCCACAGTTCAACGTGCAAAGGGGGTATCTTCCTCCTAGGGGGCGCCACCCTCGAGGCCAGGTCAATTGCGTGCGTGCCATATAATGTCAAATGAAGCCATCAGCGAGGGTTCCCCCGTGTCACCCTCATGATAAATTGGGCACGGGCCTATGTAAAACGAGATTCCCCATTGCTTTACACGGGATTGGTATTCAGGAGGGGATGGGATTCAGCGGAGTCAACGATTTGCCTACAACGCACATGCGCATGCCCATGAATAATTGTTGTTCTTTACAACGGTATTCGGGCGGGTTTGGCCCGTCCACCCCAGCCAAAAATGAATAATTAGCCAATTTTAACGAAGCATTTTTTGGGCTGGAAGCCTAGGAATTCCTTCTGCTGCAAGTGCAATGGATTGTTTGTGGTGGATAAGTGAAATCTGGCCACCAAATTGTAGTTCGTTCCCAGTCTGACGTTTGAGTTTAAATTGAAAAATCGATATTTATGGTAGGCAAAGCATGATGGGCATTAATAATGACATCAGTAATTTAATGAATCAAGGCGTATTCCAGATGTTCTAAGGCTTTCATACAAACCACTCCGACAAATGGGGAGAGTTCTGGGAGTCTGGAGAAATGTATACCTGTTGTTTCTCAGCGGTAATTTGTTGCTAATTTTGTAAATATTCGTTGTTAAAAATTTAGCTGTTTGCAGCCTTGTGACATGTTAAATTTGCCATATTTGGACTATACTGTCAGATTATCGATCTAGTAACTCAGACTGAATGATAATCTTAACAGACACAATTGCATTTTCAGAAACTTATAATAGATGCTAATTTAGAATGTTTGAGGTAATGGCAACATGCAACCGCCTTAGACTGGGTTAGTGACGTGCTGCTTAATCCAAGAATTGAAGAAATCCAATAAATGAAACTAATGGAAATTTAGTTTTTCCAAATGACAGAGTCTGAAACCTGATATTGTAATACTCTGCAGGAGTTAGATTGCAATGATGTTGGGTCTCCATTTACCATCAATACATACAATCTGTTGTACTTTTCTACTGTATTAACATTTTAAATAATATTAGTTTATTCCTGAAAGTAACGGCCTCTGCAGTAGTCTGGTTACTGTGACGTTGGAACACCTTGATTTATATCTTCATTACCTTTATGAATTAGTTCCTGCAAGTTTTGCACAGTCTCAAAAGGAAATTTACACAGTTCTTCTGCAAAACACTAATGTTTATTTTTGAAAGTATCGGCCTGAAGAAATTGGGCTTGTCAGATGGTGGATATGACCTTTTATCATCAAGTACAGTAGAGCCTACGTAGGTTGACCACCCAAAGGACTGTCGCAAAATGGTCAAAATAAGGAGGTGGTCAACATATTGAACGAGGCTTTTACTGGCACAGGATTTTAATTCCGTGAACCACATGTGCTGCATGTAGTTGACGGAATTAAAATCTTATTAAATTGTCTATAATACAGTACCAGTATTGCTAATGTACTGCAAATGTATCCAGCAATTACATGTACAGAACAGTAGGGGTATTAAAGGGGTTCAAGATGAACTCTTGTAAATCTATAGAGACAGTTACAATTCAGGGGTGTAGAGTATAAGTTTTGCAAGCAGCCAATAAATTTAATCATCCATGAATTTACATACTAATTGAGACCATGCTGGTCAACACACAGAGAGTAAATTACTAATGTGTTATAGTCCAAGTGGTCAACATACAAAAGTTCAGGTGTGTTGGACATAGCACGTCCATGCATGCTGCTGCCATTATTTCCCTGTTGTAGCGAATCTTGCAACCGTTCTTGTTGAACTCCACAAGGTGGTCCGTTAAACTGTGGTCAATATGGGAAGGTGGTCAACTTTGGAGGTTCTACTGTACATTACATTGTTTAATCTTTATAAGAATCGACTCCTGCAAGTTTTGAATAGTCGAAAAGGGAAAGTTCTTCTACACTGTAGATCAACATTTTTTAATAATAATACATGTAGTTAATTTCTAAAATTAACGAAAGTATACTGAAAGTTACTAAGGCGTTGGATCACCTTTTATCATCACTACATCCTCGATCCCTTTATGCACTGACTTCAGCAAGGTTTGAACAGTGAAGAGGAATTTTACACCGTTCTTCTTGAACATTCCAAAAGTTGCTTTGCAGATGTTAGATATGGGAATGTACCTCAAACCAGTCACCAAAACTATCCAGCTTGGGCCATTGCCAAGGGATATACCCTTGGCAAATATGCCAAAGGAAAATGTGTCCTTCAGCCATGCTGCTAACACAAGCAAATTTTATTCCTCAATCTGTTTCCATTATTTTTGCCACCCCCTGGATGTTAGCTAGACGTGAACGTCTCCATTGAACAGGCAGCCCAAGGAGGATCGTGCCAGATTGCGTGTAGACAAGCCACATATCAAAAATCTGACATTCATGACATCCTGTACCGGTACTGCATAAAGATGGCTGGCTGATGTTGAACCATATCTCCATTCCCCTCCTCACGACACAGGCACATTCCTGACACTATCGTGAGGATGAAGGAACAATTAGGCATAAATCAAAAAATCTGCATTTATTATGTCCCAGGGTGTCCATCAATCTTCATCCAGAATTCTGCAGGCCCCAGGATGCTAAATATTAACAAAGTCGTCAACTAACGCATTGACCACAGTCACGTGGAATACATAATTCCATATTCGACTGTTGAAGAACATGGTGGTAAGGTGCTAACAAGTAGCCATGTTTCCCATCAGAGGTCACGACCTTCCCCAAAAGCCAGCTCATTAAAGGGTCGTTAAAAGGTGCGATAATCCTAGGTAGTAGCACTTCTTTATTGCGCTTGGATGCTGCAAGTAATTTCTTGGGAAGTTGGGAGGAAAATTCCTCCTTGATTGCTGTAATTGTCTTGACACTGGAGCGTTATCAAAGAGGGTGATATCTCCATCCGAACAAAAACAAGCTTTATTAAGATGAGTATTGT
Source organism: Kryphioiulus occultus (assembly GCA_034687865.1). NCBI lineage: Eukaryota > Metazoa > Arthropoda > Diplopoda > Julida > Julidae > Kryphioiulus > Kryphioiulus occultus. The sequence goes on along the minus strand of JAQGAF010001176.1, from coordinate 12,329 downwards.
TACGGATTTTTCCTTGAAGGTTTGCAAATAGTGGTCCTTCCCTTGATCATGTTATCTGCTTGAGGTTTATGAGATACGCATTATAATTATGAGTACATACTCGGAATACTTAAAGGATATGGCTGGTCGTTACTGGCAGCCTACTGTTAATTAATGGCGTGGTTAAGAAATGTTGGAAGAAATGGTCATCTAGTGGGCTTTGTTTTACTGTTGATGCCGTGCAAGATCTCCCCAGACCTGGAAAACCTGGAATTGTTTGGCACATTTGAATGATTTATTTTGAGTAATTTGGAGAAATTCGGTATCTCAATATTACACTTGCCTCCATATAACTAACTGATCATTAGTTAACACGAAAGTGAAAGTGATGGTACGGTATAGAAATTGGGAATTCTCCTTTTATCACCATTGTACTATTGGATGCAAATCTTAATGTTCTTTAGTGATAAAAGTAGGCCTATATTTGTTTTGAGACATGGCTACTATAAATGGCCAATTGGAAAAACTAATTTAAAATCGCTGTTTCTTTATGAAATGTTTTGGGAAAAACTACGGTTTAATTCAACTCTACTTGTTTAGTATGCAAGAATGATACATGTAATTGCTATCGGAAATTACATTTTCCCTATATTTTATTTCTTTTCATCTTTTTTTTTCTTATATTCTTGTGTTTAGCCTATGGGGCGAGGCTACCCTAAACTATCTTGACAATAAGATTTTTGGTTTAGCTGCCGCAAACCGCTAGGCAAGCACTGCCAGTATACGACCTGTGAAGAGAAACCTACTATCTCGTAGTGCCTATGCTGGCGCAGGGCATATAACGTAGTACACCCTGTTTTTGTCCCGTCTCCGCCTCATAAGTCACATTTTCAGCGATTTAGGTTGGTAGAGGAAATTTGTTTTTAAAAGCTGGAAAAGTCAGAAAAGAGTCAGGGAAGTTGAAAACTTCCTTTCAGGAGAAATCAGGACGTTTTGTTGCCATCACACTTTATCGCAGATAATTTCCCATATGCAATTATTGTTAATAGCTCATTCGTTTGCTTTTCTTGCTTGGGAGACTTTGTTTTGGAACATTTAACTAACTTTTAGATGTTGGAAACTTAATGCTGTTGACATTGGTAACTGTTGTGTTTCATGCAGCCCTACTGCTATGAGAAACCGGACTCCAGTATTGCGTAGGTCAGCAGCTTGGCACGACCATTGAAAGTGGACGAAGCACTTGACCTAATCGAGTGGGGTGCAATGGGGTAGCAAAAACTCAAAAGTTGAGCCTCTCAACCCTTGTTTCTCCCTGGATCAGTCGCTGAGATGTTGAGCCGCAGTGCACGTTCAGGATATACAACTCTGTCGACATTTCGCTGAACTTCTGGCATCCAAGAGGTTGACCAAGGAGTGACCTGCGGTTTTAATGGCAAGCCGATATCAACTCGACATTTTTCTTCTTGTCAAAATAAGCCTCGCCTTTTGAAATACCAGTGGAAGGAAACCGGAATCCATCCGATGGCATCTTACATGCATGTGGCAAAGAAGGGAAATACTGAACGATCGAAATGGCGATATAGTGGAACCAGAAACTGAGACCAGTTTCCAAATATGGGATAAAGGTGACGAACCATGGCAACCTGGGCCCTAGCTATTTCATAAAACTTTGAGGTTGATGAGTTGTGGATGAGGAGTAAAGTGTGAGTTGTGAAAAGCTGATTATGATTCTGTTTCACAAACATGTCATCCCCAATTGTCAAAAATATGTTAAGATTAATGGATTGAGGTCCGTATTATATTACACAACACATTCTCCAACACACATAATACATCGCTATATGCATTCCATAATGTATTCCAAACGCATTTTCAAATATATTTGTCAACACAGTTTGGTCTAACCTTGAAATTATGAAATATAGGAAGGCTTTTGACATTTTACAATGTATGGAATATACATGTAAATTGTAAAATGCATTCTTCAATGCAAACAGAATACATGTAAATTACAGTATGCATTCCATAACACATTCTCCAACACACATTATACTTATACATTATACTGATTTTGACCTTAGTATAGTTGCAACATTGGGATTAACAGTAAACGATATAATTTACTGTGCTGAGGGGAACAATGAACTAAGAGAGGTAAATAGATAGATTGTAAATCTCAAGAACACATTTTGCAAGGTTTTCTTACCGTACCAAGCAGATCCAATCTGCCATGCAAAACGTATGGCGCACCTCTACACCCTTTTGGCTCAGTAACAACGGATGAATTGTTTTGGGGGTGAAATATTTATGAAACAGAATTATAATCAATTCTTCACTACTCACTCCTCACGCCTCATTGTTAGGAACCTGCCCAGGGCCCTATTGATGAGTGAGGTACTCCTCACTCATCAAGTTTAATGAAATAGGGCCATGAGCAGGTTTTCTACCCTCAAATTCATCAAGCTTTTCATTCTTCCCTTGCAAAAAATTTAGTCATTTTTAAATTTGCTAGTAGGTAGGTTCCCATTATTTGTATTTTTTTGGTATCAGAAAAGTGTTTCAACAGGTATCAAATAAGTCTGATCAGGTGCAAAAACCATCAAACCATTGAAACTTATTAAAACCTTAAAAAATACATTGAATATATAAAGGAAACCTTTCAACAACCAATAATGAAACCTTAAAGAAGGTTATAAATTGTGTATACTAGAAATTAAATAAAATTATACCTATCATTTTTGTAAGGGTTCACTCCCCAAATCCTCATGCAAACTTACATGTATATTTATGAAGCATGGAATCCTCAAGTCCACACAGCCATCCCTCAGATTCATCAAGTTTGGAGATCTTCCTCAAACCAGTTTCTTAAGATCCTCTTTGGATTTCAGCTGATGTAAGCTTCATCCAAGATGGCCGCCTTCACTGCTGACCTCAGCATGCGAGGGATGGAGTTCATTTCCTAGAGGAAATCAGCCTTAATCCAAGTTCTATTAAAAAGCAGTGAAGGGAGGATTTTCAAACGTCAGTTATGGAATTTTTTTCCGAAAATCCAAGAAAAGGCAACGTGAGCAGAATGGCTTGTTTCTAATTTTCTGCCGCTTACTGTTGCCCCCTTCCGATAATAGCATTAACCCGACCGTTGACTTCCGCCGAAAATCTCTGGAGATAATGGAGTCGACGGAGCAAATGCTTGGTTTGCAAAGACTGCAAACTTGCGACCAAAGACGGTCGGATCCACGGAAATTGAAAAAGGCAGTTGCAACATTGTGGGAATTCCCAGAGGATTCTTCCAAGACTTGAAGTCTGGAACATTGCTAGTGATTTAGAGCTTTGAGCTTGCGTTGCGATTTGAAGCATCACAATGGCTGAATCTGGCATGTTGCATGTTGCATGTTGCTCCAACGTTTTTTTGCAACAAAAGTTTCAACGCACTCGTGTCTAGGAAACAAATTATGAAGATGCGAAATTGGAAATTTGGCCCAATTTGAGTTTTTGTTACCCATAGTCCCACTGAAGTCGTTGAAGCCCCCACTGAAGTCCTCCAAGAACCGCTGAAGTCCTCGAAGACCCACTGAAATCATTGAAGCCCCCACTGAAGTAGTTGACAATCACGCTGAAGTCGTTGAAGCCCAATGGCCTCTAAAGTCCTTGAGCACCAAGTACTAAAGTCATCGAGTTCAAAGTGCTGAACTCCTCGAAGTTACACTGAAGTCATTGGATTATGGGGTGATGTTCGTGAGATCAAAGACTTCATGAGACTCCAAGGACTTTATGAGAGTTTAGTCCCTTCCAGTCCCTTTAAATCCTTGAAATCCCATTGTAGCCAATGAAGTCTGTGGAGTGTTGCAAAATCCCTGAAGTCAGTAGTCAGATTAAAGTTTTTAAGAGTTGAACCCTTCGGTCATCATGTCTAAGACAATATAACAATGTTGAAGATTAGTCCTCTTCAATTCGGCACTTTAACATGGAACTCTATGCCATACTTCTTTGTTTCAAAATGATTTCCCTTGTTCTTTGACAAGACTTGCAATCTTATCTAAGACAAGTTAAAAAACTTCCAAAATTGCAAGTCGTTGCCAAAAGACAGTGTTGACTATACCGAGCTTGATTTTGCCATCTACAGCAAGATGCATTCTGCGCCTTGAGGTCAAATGGGGCAATGAGCAGTGACTTACGAGCCTTGAATTCAATTTCCAGCGGCCTGGGAGTAATTCGGAGCATCAATTATCGGTGGCGACATTGCAATGGCCGCTCGTTAAGCACGACTTTGCGAGCTTGTAAACACGCTTGTTAACAATGATTGGATCGGTCGCAGTGTACGTGTAGTTGGCCTACATGTACATGTAGTTAAACGAGGCAAGAAACGTGAGTCGCCGATTTGGGCTTCCGAACCGAGTTCAAGAATGCGCCGATTGCCATCTCGTCCATGAGTGCAGTGCCGAAAAACGCATTGTTTGAATGATGGCTGGTAATCAGCTGAAGAATGCAATTTTTCCCAGCTTATTAAAAAAACGTAATGGAAACCTCTGATCTTGGCCACCCCAGCAGTTTGGGCACCTCCGGGGGTTGGGCGAAGTCAGGTGTTCATGTTGGTTGAAGTCCCGTGCATGTCATCGAAGTCCCATGTAAGTCATCGAAGTCCCATGTAAGTCATCGAAGTCCCATGTAAGTCATCGAAGTCCCATGTAAGTCGTCGAAGTCCCATGTGAGTCGTCGAAGTCCCATGTGAGTCGTCGAAGTCCCATGTGAGTCATCGAAGTCCCATGTGAGTCATCGAAGTCCCATGTGAGTCATCGAAGTCCCATGTGAGTCATGGAAGTCCCGTGTGAGTCATCGAAGTCCCGTGTGAGTCATCGAAGTCCCATGTGAGTCATCGAAGTCCCATGTGAGTCATCGAAGTCTCATGTGAGTCATCCAAGTCCCATGTGAGTCATCCAAGTCCCATGTGAGTCATCGAAGTCCCATGTGAGTCATCGAAGTCCCATGTGAGTCATTGAAGTCCGGAGTCATGTCATTGAGTTCCGGGGTAAAGTTCGTGCAGTCAGTGCAAGTCTGGGCGAGTTCAGCATTGTTTCCAGACAGAGGGCTTAAAGGATTTTGCCTGACTTCACAGACTTCAATGCCTAAATTGGGACTTCATGGGACTTCAACGCCAAGAACGTCAGTGGAGCGTCATGGGACTTCAATTTCAAGGACTTCAGGGGGACTTTAATTCAATTCCGTGAGTGGGACTTCATTAGGGCTTCGATAAGTTCAGTAGGATTTAAAGGACTTCAATGGAACTTCAACAAAGTAACCTGTCAAAAAGTAGTATGTACAGTAGAACTTTCAAAACTTAAGTGAGGTCGTTCAAATAAGATGTCATCACTCGTTCGTTGTGATACTTGTTTGAGCTCACATTCGTGATTTTCAGATTTGATGCTCATCAATTGCTACCCCCCAAAATAACAATTGCTGAACGTCCCAAGTGCGAAGTTCGAAATATGAATTAGCCTGAGAAGTGAAGTCTGTGAAGTCAGCCTGAAGTCCACAGTCATTGAAGTAACATGGAAGTCTCCTTGTAGGAATTGAAGTCTCACTGTAGTCATTGAAGTCTATGAAATCAACAGTGTCATTGAAATCCGACAAAATCCGATTTTTAAGAGTTACCACACCCTGGAGAAATTGAGAACTATCTGAAGATTGTTCTTCAGATTAGCATAGACCAAATTAGCAAGTTTTCGGGCACCCTAATTATTGTATATTTGATTGGTCGTTCATGAGGTCGCAGTCCCATGTAAGCCACTGAAGTCCGGAGTCATGTCATTGAGTTCTGGGGTAAAGTTTGTGAAGTCAGTGCAAGTCTGGGCGAGTTCAGCATTGTTTCCAAACAGCGGTCTTAAAGGATTTTGTCGGACTTAAAGGACTTCAGTCTAACTTCACAGACTTCAATGCCTAAATTGGGACTTCATGGGACTTCAACGCCAAGAACGTCAGTGGAACGTCATGGGACTTCAATTTCAAGGACTTCAGTGGGAAGTCATGAGATTTCAATTTCAAGGACTTCAGTGGGACTTGAAGCCCAACTAGTTGCCAACTGTTCACTGTGAAACTGCTATCACTATGACTCTGCAATCACTTTTTGACCTGCTTTTGCTTGATGGTTGTCCATGTCTCCATGTGTTGTCATGATTGTCAATTTGCTCGACAAACAAAACCACGATGTTGGTCGGGTGCCCACCAAGGGGGTGCGGGTTCTCCAGAAACGTTAGGCGCTGGGGGAGAAATTGAATTGGGGGTTGAAGCGGAAGGGGTGAGGCACATTCAATGGCAGCGTGAAAAGCGCATTTTGGTGGTGACCCCTTGAAGAATGGCAAAACAGCGCAGTCATGGTCAGCAATTTCCTCGAGACAGTGATGGGTTGCTCCTCGGATGGTAAAACATTGCTACACGCCGGTGAATGGGGGAGGCTGGAGGGGGGAATCCTGAATGATTGTACGCTTCTGGAACGGGTAGAGTTCAGGGCGATGGCGCGACGTTTGTTTAAGAAAATTAGGAACACAACCGCTGCTAAATTCGGCCTTTTGTGCTGTGAAAGGAACGAGCAAACAGCTAGTTGGGGTGGTGGGGGTGGGGTATTGCCCCCTGGCGGATGGCGGTCAGAATGCATAAGACGAGTTATGCGTTTGCACCGCTGACTTGCTGTCAGGGTATGTTGTGTGGAGCTGACTCTGACATGTTACCAACGAGGGGGTGGTGTAACTTAGAAATCGTGTGCTCTTGACTAGACTTCTGGGACTTTGTCGGACTTCAAGGACTTTAATGGGACTTTAGGGACTTCAACGGGACTTCAAAAGGAAAATGTATCATCTTCTGTTGAGAAATTGATACAAGATGACCCAAGTGAGGGATGGAGGATGATTCAGTTGTGGAGGGAGGTTCTACTGAGTCCTTGAAGTTAGAGGGAAGTTATACTGAAGTCCTGGAAGTTCCATTGAAGCCCTACTGAAGTCCCTTGAAGTTCTACTAAAGTCCTTGAAGTTCCACTGAAGTCATACAGAAGTATTTGTAGTACAGTCTGAACGAGGCTTGAATTGGCCAGATTTTAATGACATCACTCCAAATATTCAATGATTAAATTAAAAATATTGACAAATCTATTCCATACAAAACTTATTAAAAATATTCACAGAATAACACGTTAAAATTAACAACACTAGATTAGGATTGCTTAGTTATATTTAATAAGCCACACCACATATGTCTGGATCATAGTTAGAAACCGAGTTATAAGGGAAAAATGTAAAAAAAATTATAAATCCATTCCATTCAAAGTGCACTAGAAAAAATCTTCACAGAATAACACGTTAAAATTAACAACACTAGATTAGGATTGGTACGTTCTATTCAATAAACCACACCAAATGTCTGGCTCATAGTTAGAAACCGAGTTACTGTATATGGAAAAAATTATAAAAATTGAAAACTTAATTCCATAAAAAATGCACAAAGTTTCACAGAATAACACGTTAAAATTAACAAAAAAAAGTTCCATTAAAAGTGCACTAGAAAACTTTTACAGAATAACACGTTAAAATTAATAATCTCGATTAGGAATTTTACGTTTTATTTAATAAACCCACCCACATGTCTGGCTAATGATTAGAAACGAAGTTATAAGGGAAAAATTAAAAAATTGAAAAATCCATTCCATCAGCCACGTCGACATCTCACCATAACAATGTCGCAAAATACACGTAAGCATCCGGAAGTGCTGGAATGGGATACTCGAAGCCTATCTTGGTTCCCAAGCCAGCACTCAAGGGCAGGGTGTTGAACGATGACCGTTTGAGTGGGCAAGCACATCATAGTTATATCCAAGTCACGTTATTGAGCGCACTATAAAAGCATTTAATGTCCTCTCCAAATTCACTCATTCCATTGTCTGTTTTCAATGTTTCTGGAAGATGACGAAGCCTGCCATGTGAAATTGTTGATCAAGTTGACGTTAACTGCATGGAGGAAATTAGTGAAACAGGAAGGATGAAAGTGTTTAGCATGAACTGCTTGTAGATTGGACGGTTCCGGTTGTACTTGATACTTGAGGGTACTCATACCACAGAATTAGTGCTTTTAGAGATGGTCAACAGTTCTGGAAGAAAATACACACTCGTTCATACTGATGATTCATGAAAGAATAGCGTGTACAATTTGTACATTATTATTATGTCGGTGTCAGCCGAAAAGGTTGTAAAAATGAGGTTGTTCACACTTTTGTAGACCAGAATATAATTAATGAAACCAAGCTTTGATCATTTGGCAAGCTGTCATTAATCTGCTGTCATAGTTTCATAAATTAATGGAACATTTAATAAAAAACCCTTTCATTATCGTTCAACTGGTACTTGTTAACAATCGTTAAAATCCCAGTGCTTCTCAAACTGGGGATCTTGAAACATTTCAGTATTTAAACTAATATACAAACGTTTATTATTTTTTGTCAAAAACACCCAATTAAATAACACTGTAAACATGTTTCTGGTTGTGCTGTCACAATTTTTTCACAACATTCTAATTTTAAAATTCATTTTTCTATAAATCTTGACTATGGCAGTTCTATATCGTTAATTATGCTAATTGTGCTAAATAAATTTTGATATGGAAATGTTGGCCGTAATCTGAGCTTATCATTTGAGATTTGTTTTCAAAAAAATTCTTCCTGCGTTCCCGTTCTCATTAATAATTCTGAAAATGTCTTAAGTCCACAAAACGCAGTATTTTTGCTCAACTGTTTTTTTTTTAAATGCCATACCGACTATAAGGAAAATACATGTATATGTACTGTACATGTGCACAACTAAAAATCCTTCATTTCTGATAGCTTTTCGCAATTTACGATTAAGGAATCCCCCAAACTTAAAAAAAATTGTGAAGAATTGTGGGCTAAATTCATCCCATCTTGATTTTTTTTAATCGTCGCCTACGGATTTAGTAAAAACGTTAAATTAGTTGGAGTTTTTTAGATTTAGGGAACCATGGTATGAAAATGTTTGAGAAGCCCTTAGAGAACCACGATCAAATAGCTAGGACACCTTTCCTGTTTCGTGCTTGTGCGTCTAGATGGCAGTACCGTAGGCTTCGCCTTAAGGTGCAAAGCACAGCCAGCAAGAACAGGCTCAGAAAACCTGCTCTGGTCGCAATTTATGTGGAAAAGCGAGGAGGACTTGTTTTCGTTTGTTTTTTGTTAACCGAAATTAAGGCGTGCTCGACAACGAAGAAAAATGATTGACAAGGAAGATGTTTGTTGCAATGGCGATGTTGGAAAAACACGAAGTTTAAAAACGCAGCTCACGTGTCAGGGTTATCGGACGCATACGGCCGAATGAGAAAACCCCCGAAAACATGGGCGACCCCTGTAACAGGGGCCATATTTCACGTGAAATTCGCCTTTTTTATGGCTCCGACCCGGCGTTGACACCCCCATGCAAATGAGCCCCACGAGGGGTCACTGAGAATAAAAGACTGCAACAGTAAATGTCTTGTCAACCCCCAAAAACTGGCTTTTCGGAGGCTGGGTCAGGCCGAAAACCGCTTTTTCCTTCCCCCAAGCCCAAAAATGCACCCCGAAAAACGTAAATAAATAACGTAAAAAAAACCCAAAAAACACCGAAAACTGAGATAAGCTTATCACGAGGAATGCCAGCGAAACACGGTGGTATCGGCCGTAATTGCGGTGGCAGGTAAAAGGGGGAAGGCAGATTTCCCTCCGATAAAATGGCGTAAATTATGCCATGTTAATGAACGAAAATTAAACATGCCAAAACATGGGAGGTCCAGGTAATTCAGTCGATCTTGTTGTCTTCCATCCGCCAAGCATTCCAATGAGCTTCTGACCTTCTTTGTTGTCAAGACATGGCAACATTGCACTGTTCAAGTGGAGGGCCTGGCTGGCCGGAAGTTGGTTTTGTCTTAAGCCTACATGTATGTTACATTTGGCAATACGAAGCTGGTCAGCTAGATGTAAATTCCCAAGTTTGTATCTCGCCAAATTTTGATATCTCGAGACTGTTGCGACTCTGACTTAGCCTGTCTTTTGTATCTCACTCGAATCACAAAGTTCAGAAACAAGTCAAGCGATAGAACTCTATAAATTGTGCAACAGTGTACGTGGGGTCGTCAATGGGATTTCAATAAGGCTTTTAGAACTTCAATGAGACTTCCATAACCACAATGAGACTTAAAGAAATTCAATGAGACTTCAAGAAATTCAATGATACTTCAAGAAATTCAATGATACTTCAAGAAATTCAATGATACTTCAAGAAATTCAATAATACTTCAAGAAATTCAATGATACTTCAAGAAATTCAATGATACTTCAAAAATTCAATGAGACTTCAAGAGCTTCAATGGAACTTCAAGAAGTAGTTCAATGACACATCAAGAGCTTCATTAAGACTTCAAGAACTTCGACGAGACTTCAAGAACGTCAGTGAGACTTCAAGAACCTCAGTGAGACTCCAAGAACGTCAGTGAGATTCCAAGAACCTCAGTGAGTCTCCAAGAACGTCAGTGAGACTCCAAGAACCTCAGTAAGACTCCAAGAACGTCAGTGAGACTCCAAGAACGTCAGTGAGACTCCAAGAACGTCAGTGAGACTCCAAGAACGTCAATGAGATTCCTAGAACATCAATGACAGTTCAAGAATTTCAAGGAGACTTCAAGAACGTCAACGAGACTCCAAGACCGTCAATGAGATTTCAAGAATTTAAAGGAGACTTGAAGATCTTCAACGAGACTTCAAGAACTTCAATGGGTCCCATTGAAGTCCTATGAAGTCCCATTTCTGTACATCCCACTGTTGAGTTAAGCAAAATGATCTCTTCGACTCTTGTGTGGAAATCTGTATGCAGTGTAAGCACTGTGTCCAGCAACTGTCTCTTCTCTAACAGTCTCCCAGACACACACTAGACAGTTCCGAAGTAAATCAATCGATTTTCCGAAATACGATTGAATTTAAATTTACGGCCACCTAAGGAAGAAATAATTATGCAGCAAACTCCCTGGGGGTCGCTGTCAGCTACAGGGATGGGTCGTCTACGTAAACAAGAACTAAGCCTGCGGACGGATATGACCTCCCACAATCCCCTGCGCCAGGCTATTTCTCTTCCTCTTCCTCTTCCGCTCCATAGTTCGGAGCTAATATGGCGGCGACGCTGCGGATCAATCTCGAATAAATCAGGCTGTTTAGGTTTCGGCTTCATGCATCAACTTCCGAAATTTATGGAAACTTAATTCATGTTTGTGCCGAGAGAAAAAAGTGTCTGTGAAGTGAATTGGGAAACGCCAGTTTTTCGAGCGGAAGCCATTTTTCACCAGCCCAGACGAAATGAGAGAATTATTGGCAAACATTTGGGCGGTTAATGCGCAACACTGCAGAGGTCATTCGGTTCTACGCCTTGTTTGGAGTTGAAAAATCCGAGAAATAACCGGAAATGCTCCATTCTTGACTGGCGGAAATCACTGCTGTATCATCTTAAATCATACATCGAATGGGGGCTGGAACGTTTGTAACATGCACACTAAAATAACGGAATGAAAAATTTGTGGAAAACGTTATCTTGTTTATAATATGGTTGTGACAAAATGATAGATTAGATTACATTAGTGTTCTCCTTTCTTCTACTTGTACGGTATCTGCCCTGCTCCAGCAAAGACTATGATAAAGTGGGCTTCTCCTAACTGCCCGTAGGCTGGCAGTGATTGCCTGGCGGTTAGGGACAGCTAAACCAAAAACTATAGGATAATTTCTTTGTATGTGTATGTGACATAAAGCATTGAAATATTCTGTAAATTTTCATAAATTGGAAAGAAAGAAGAGTAAATTCTAACAGCCAAGACTAGTGCTAATCTTGTCTATTCTAGACAAGTTGGATTTAAATACACATTCTGTGCAATTTGTAGCAGGGTATGTACCATAGCACAGTATATGCTTATTTTGACTTGATATCTTTGTAATAGTAAGGGAAATTTAATTCTCTCCAATAATGGAAATGTGTATCTACGAGCGTACATTGGAAATATTACGAAATACAATGCAAATCAAAGCTATTCATTTCTGAGCTTATTGCTATTGGGGCTACGCTGCAAACATTACTGGACTATTAAGGTGAAGACGGATAGCCCAGGGCAGGGGAAAGTTAGATTCTCACAGCAAGAAAGTTTCCTTTATACTATGTTTTTTAAAACACGCAAAAGAATGAAAAATTATCTTATCAGTTATTCAGCAGTACGCGTACTTTAGTATCAGATTGATAGAAATATTGTCTATATTTGCAGATAAGTTTTTTATTCGCGATTTACTTCGTTCA
>JAQGAF010001175.1:0-34470 GCA_034687865.1 Kryphioiulus occultus | reverse complement strand
TCACATTTTGTCACATTTGTCACTCGACTTCAAAATTGTCGCATTTTGTCACAATTGTGACACCGGGACCATGCCTGATATAATTAATTATGAACCTGTACGGTACACGCATATCGTCGAGTTGCTTTCTCTGAACAAACAATATTGTCACATACATGTATCAGTTGCAAGCCCCCAAAACCTTGAAATGTTTAATGAATATGGGAAGCAATTTTCTTATTGGATATCTAATTGGATTAATTGTAAATATGCCCACTGGTCTGCTTTCCCTCCCCCTTTGTTGTTGTTGTGTAAAATAATGTTCAACAAACAAACCAAGAAACTTAACTTCTTGTTCAGTGTTATGACCTTCGGTTTCCAGAAGAAGCATCCATCTTAAGAAACATGGGAGCTGAGATCCTAACTTATCCATCTGCCTTCACAACTGTTACTGGAAAGGCTCACTGGGAGGTTTTGTTGCGAAACAAAGCCATCGAGAATCAGTGCTATGTCATTGCTGCTGCCCAATGTGGAAGACACAATGCGAAAAGGAGTTCGTTTGGACACAGCATGGCAAATATATTAATTCTGTTTGTTATTATAATTAAGTTTGCAGTTCAAAACCTCGGCAAAGTTGCCTGGGGTAAGCCTACGGTGTACGTATACATGCACCCCAGAGTACCTCTGCATTGTTGATGGGGAAAGTTAGAAATTGCGGTTTAGGTTTCAAAAAAATTGACCTATTACAATACAGCCATGGTTCCTTTCTTGAAGGATTGAACTTACCTACCATATAATATTCAATTGGTAATGACTTGAACTGAAAATACGTTATTGCAAATATTGTTCTTCCAAGTCAAGGGAAAATTTTAGGTCATCCATGGTGTTAGTTATATAATTTCCATCATATACGATTTCGAATTTAGAAAACTTTCCTTACATTTTGTGTTTGCAAAATATTAATTGCAGCTTGATTATGAAATATTGCCTTCATTATAAGATCTTTTTTTAAAAAAACTTCCGCTTTCCAACATTATTTCTAGTCCAGTTTTAAGGTAAATTCTTTTGAAAATCCTGTATTACTGTAGATGTTTTCGAAACTTTCGTAAACAAAATTCATAAATTCGTAACAAAATTCAGGTTCTTAAAAAAAGCAACATTTTCAGTTCATGGTTCTTCAGTTATAGGAAGTTTGAAGGCAACTAAAAGAAATTATTCATGTAAGCTGTTTTTCAGGTATTTTTTGGACATATTTTCGCCTACAGAGTTCGATTAATCAATAAGCAATTTTGTTTTAGAATTGAATGCCACAAACTATCATACAAAGTAGATGGTATATAGAACAAAGTAAAATTCTGGAGTACTTGGTAGTTCAAATATTGGAAACCATGGCCTTATTGGTGTTTCTGAATAGCATCCTGTGATTTATGAAAATTTCCATTCAATGGACTTGTTGACATAATAACAAGAATACATTGGAATACTTTTTTGTTGCCCTTGCTCACGTGATACATTGTACGAAACACATCATTGTATTGAATTTTTTTAAACCGTTTTATGTTTTGTGTGTAGATTGTTGATCCTTTTGGTCGAATTGTTGCTCACATCGATGACAATCCGGGTGTTGCCCTTGCAGAAATTAATCTGGAGTATTTGAACACGATTCGTCAAGAAATGCCTCTTGAACTCCACCGCAGACACGATCTTTATGGAACAGTTCTTATCCAGCATAAAATGGCATGTTCTGACGGTAAAAGTATACTAGAAATTTTTTTCTGACCTGATGAGTTCTTGTTAATGGTGGGAAGTAAAAGATACACTACGTTTATGTGCAGCCCTATAATAGACCTACATGTATTATGATTTTTAGATGTCACTGTACAGTTCATATACAGGGTATCCGAAAAAATAATGGTGCAGTTTTGATCGTTAATTACTTAAAAACTAAACTTTATTTCGGTTAAATTATTTATGTATCGTAAACCCTACTTGTGTAAATTTCATGGGCACAATATGAAACCTCTAAAGAACGCGTTTTTTTATAAACATGGGCTGAAGTTTTTGCATGTACAGAGTGTACCATTGAAATTGCATTACGCGGTACAACATTTCTTGACCAGGTTTTTGTTGAAGGCTCGAATCATTCCATATTTAGTACGGGAACGCAAAATCCAAGATCGAACTCGCATGAACTCGAATTTTTGAACACATTCACCGTATTTGGCGTTACATTTAAAGCGAATTTCGGCATAAAAACACGCAATAAGAACGTTGCTTGACACTATCTTGAAACTGTTAATTAGTTGATTCCATTTTTTGTTGAATCGTCTTTAATTGAACAAATTCTACAATTCTCGTTGCTGGCCAGATGTTTGACGTTCCCGTGTTTATAATGGAACTATTCTAGCAATTTAAAAGCTGTAGTATGATTGAAAGTTTGAAAGGTGGTCAACTTCATTCGGTTGAAAACATTTCAAATCGCTTTCAACAAAAACCTGGTCAAGAAATGTTGAACCGCGAGTGGATTGATTAGCATGTCTCATGTTGTGCACACGAAATTTACATAGGCAGGATTTACGTTATAAAAATAATTAAAAGGAAATTCAGTTTATTTTTAAGTAATTAACGATGAAATCTGCTCCATAATTTTTCGGAAACCCTGTATAACACTTAAATTGGCAGCCTGTATGATGAACCTTCATATCTTTCATAATATTTTGTTAACTTTGCAACATTACTGGAGAATGAAACTTGTGATCGCCCAAGAAATTTAAAAAGTATTGGGCGAATGTTTTACGTATATTTATTGATTATCCATATGTATTGTGTTGTTTTGGAACATTAGCATTGCATTAAAGATTTTAGTGCAGACCTGAGTTTTAAAGTCAAATTTTAACATTTAAATTTAAAGCAATAACAACTCAGGAAGTGAAAATGTTACATACATGCATGTTATCTAATTTTCAGAGACCCCTTAGATGTTCTAAAAATGCATGTACCCCATTGCATGATATGTGTGTTTATAAAGTAGAATTGCTGCTGATTTCACTGGCATCTAAAATTGATGTTCACTAATGTGGAAAAACACTGATCTTAATTTTTTTTTTATATTTGTAGAAGATTTTCTTTTTGGCAACGTTCAAATAAATCCATCGCAGATATTTTATCGAAGTCAGTATTCGGTTGGGTTTGTAAACAAGAAACCAGTGCTTCCCGGACGTATCCAAGATTTTATGAATTTAGATACTGTACAACATAACTACTATTAGAAAAATTGTGCAGCACTGAAATTCCAGAATCAAGCGTATCACATGCATTCACATTTTTAAAACGTTTTACAAATGACAACCCCTACAGCATGTTTTTCGAATTAACATCGCGTGGAAGATTTTATTGCAATACTGAGTTTTAAAAGCCAAATTTAACAGCAATAACAACTTAGGAAGTGAAAATGTTACCTTGTGGACATGTATGTGTATATGTAATTTGTGCAGTGAGTTGTGCTGGAAATCCTGTAGGACCCAATAGGAGTTGTAGGAACCAGCCAACTGATGTATAATGATACCCGTTACCAAAATGTAACATAACAAACAAACTGCTATCATAATACTCCTAGGTCCTTACATCAGTAATGTGCTTAAACAGGTATCAAATAAGCCTGATTG
Source organism: Kryphioiulus occultus (assembly GCA_034687865.1). Taxonomy (NCBI): domain Eukaryota; kingdom Metazoa; phylum Arthropoda; class Diplopoda; order Julida; family Julidae; genus Kryphioiulus; species Kryphioiulus occultus. Next base: position 30,826 of record JAQGAF010001175.1, on the reverse strand, counting down.
GGTGCAAAACATACCTTTCATAGGTTTCAGAGGGATACCTTACACTGTAAACATTTTGGAAACGTAAATGGACAACTATGAAATATGTTGGATATTAAGGAAACCTCTCAACAACCAATAATGAAACCTTAAGGAAACCATTATAGGTTGTAAATTGTGTATACCAATAAGACACCATAAACATACCTTGATACCTACTAGTTACTATAAATTAACTAAAAGTATTACTAAAATTTTGTTAGGAGATATGGTGATAATGAGAAACAGTAGGGAAATGGATCGTTTTTGCAGTCAGCAAACAACAAGTATTTCAATTGAATACTTTAGTTATTTCATGGCATTTACCCTAGAAAAACTTTAGAATATTGCAATGGTCTTAATTCTTCAATTATATTTTTCCATTTTCCTAGCTAGTTTTGATAAAATTGCTTATCTTGCATAACTGGAAGTGCACGAAAATGTCTCTTTGTTGTTGCCTTGATCGAATTTACAGACATCCTAGTTGCACCACAACGTCCAGTAACACGATTAAGTGAGCTCAGACCGGATGAAATTACTGATCTTTTTTGTTGTGCTCAGAAAATACAAGCAGCAGTTGAAGTGGAATATGGTGCTAATTCGTCCACAGTTGCAATTCAGGTGAACACGCTATTTTATATTGTCCATAATTCATTGATAGGTTTTCTTTATCAAAATGGTATTTTTGGTCTTTCAGGATGGTCCGGAAGCTGGGCAAACCATTCAGGTGAGTTTACCTTTGAACCTTTGATCTTCATTTTTGATATAATCGACATAGATCGGCGTTTTCCAACCGTTCCCAATTCGTGAAAACCAAAAATAAGGGGGTTCAGTATACATGCATATTTAAAAATATAAACACCAAAGCGAATACTTACGGCATGTTGACAAAAGTATTAATAATGAACGATTTAATGCAAAATTGTAAAAGAAATTGGCAAAATTATTAAAGCAACGTCAACAGCGAAAGCTTTTGACTGTATATAGGATTTTAATTGCCTTATTATTTTCTCAAATATTTTTAGAACACTGAACCAATTAAAAAAACTAAATGGCCATGCGCTATTGCATTTTAGTAGACTTTTCAAAAGAAATTATTGGAACCATTGATAATGTAGAGAGTGCCTTGGTGGCATTTGATGGTAAATGTTGCATTTTATCGGATTTGTGTTAAAGTTTTGATTGATAAGCTTCTTGAAAATGAGGTACCGTAATATATATATGTATATATCTGCCAATTAATGTTTTACACAAATATATTCTCACATATTTTCGACATTCCCCTGAACTTTAAAGTCTGTGACACACTTGTGGACTCACCCAGCACACTGGTTTGGAAACGCTGTATAGCATCTAACGGCAAACAAATTAAGTACAGTACTAACCCTGATATTGTACTGCAGTTTAAATTGGATGTTTCTTACCAAACTTTAACTGAGGGTCATTTTTTATTTTTATACGAAATAAGAACACTAAATGTCATTTCTTTGAAAAATGGTAGGGATTTATACAATTTAAATAATCATGGTTGTGCAGCATATTAATTGTCTACTATCATGATGAAAGCGGAATTGTTGTTGCAGCCATTGATTGTAGTTATTTATTTCAGCATTTACACGTACACGTATTACCAAGAAAGGCGGGAGACTTTGACAAAAATGATGATGTGTATGACTTAGTAAGTGCAAACTGAAGTGACTGTTTTCCTGTGGTTCATTTACAAATGAAAACAAATCCTGATCCTCTTTGAATAGCTGGAAAAACATGATGCTGAAAATAGCAATGCCAAAGGAGGAAAGTTTCGGTCGTTTGAAGAAATGGCAATTGAAGCTGACAAAATTAAGAAAAGACTAGGGTAAACTGTATTTTTTTAAGGATTGTCGAGCTGTTTCGGTTTATTCATTTTAAAAAAATAAATAGATTACTATATATAACACAAAAGCTCACAACGTTTTCATAACTTATGAAACTTCAGAATTCTTATGTAACTATTTTGAAATCTGTATACACTGTACATGTATATAAAAGCAAGTGTCCTAACTGACTGATTCATTCACTCACTCACTCACTTCATTGGTGGAGCCCAAACTGGAAGGGCTGGAAACGTGAAATTTTGCAATAAGAAAGGGTTTTTTCTTATTCCCCCCCCCCCCCCTAAGGGGGTTAAAAGGTGGTAAATGTATCTCCCATACCATCAGGGCTAGGACATGGAAATTTTGCATTTAGGTATAGATTATAGTTACCGAAACCCTATACCAAAAAGTTTTTTGTATTACCCCTCTAGAGGGGTTAAACCTGGGGGTTAATTGTGGTGGGTAAATTTTGCATATAGGTAGATTAGGTGCCGATACCCTGTACTGAGAGAGGGGTGATGATCAGGGCTGGAAGTGATGGGTGACGTCACCACCCGTATTGGCGGAGGGTGATCACCGGCGATATCATCGGTCATCGAAAGTGGAGGGGTAGAGAATTCTCAGAGAACACCATAGGCGAATTTTTTAAAAATTCAATTCAACTCAGTACCCTACTGTCAGTAATTTAATACCATGTGGTACAGGGGTGTAGTCCATGAACCCAAATTAAGATTCGGTGGGTACCACGAAGACATCATTGTCAAATTGAATTTCTTGAAGCTTACGGCTATCCTTTGGAAGAGAATTCCAACGCCGAATAGCATGCAGAAAGTAAGACCAATAGTAAGAATCCGTATGGGCATGCAATTCCATGAGCGGATTGGCATGACAAGTTCTACCACCTCGGTGGTTTCGTTTAAAAATTCCCTCCACCAAATTAGCATTTTGGGGTAAAGTAAACTTTTCAAAAAGATTCATGCTAAAAGCATCCCGTCTGGATCTCAGTGTGTCCCACTGGAGATCCATGATCATCAGGGTGACGCTCTATTCTTGCTGGCATTTTACAGTGACAAATCTGGCAGCTCTACGTTGAACCGTTTTTATTTCCTGGCAATAATTTTTTGCAATGATTTATCACAATGGGGTCAAATTTGACCACCCTTAGCCATGCATGTATATTTTTTCACTTATTTTCCTTTCTAAGAAATTGTTATAGAACAACTGTTTGGAAATTTAATCTACCACTCTATATTAGATATTATGAATAATAAAAATAATTTATAACCATTTTGGACATGATAAGGGCACATCTGATAGGGATACATTATTCAAATAGGATATATTGTGGCTATTGCAGAAACGTTTTTATCTTATGCATTTTAACCATTTTTGCTTTAATTTGTTTTAATAAATATCAACTTTCTGTTAATTTCTAAATGATGTGTACTTATAGCAAAAATGTTTGCAATTTTTTTTATAAATAGCTTGCTTGACTACTAGGCAATTTGTTCTTTAAAATATGCACCAGAAATAAAACAATAGAGGGGTCAGTTTTGACCCCACCTACATGTATTTGAAATTTTTTAAGTCATGCAGCCACTCGTACAATCACAGTACAAATTTTACTGTATTAAATAGCATTAAAATCCCACTAATGACCATTGCCCACCTCGATTCTAAACCCTGCGTACGCCTATGATGTATATACAGTTTCAGAGAACATTTCACACATGTTGTATATATGGTTCATTCCTAATGGGTGAGGTGAATGTATCATTAATTCATTATCAAAACAGGTATTTTAGAAGCCAGATTTGCAGCTTGTTATCATCACTGCCATCACTGGAGGAGGTATGACTGTAAGCAAATCGAAGTTTCACTGTAGAGGGTGCTGAGTCGTAAATTTACATCTTTCTATCCTCTGAAGACGGAAACATTTCACTAACGGAAAATAATAAAATTCCAAAGAAAACTTTGAGAGATGCTTTTTTGATAGCACCACATAATACAGCATAAAAAATTACGAAGTCCTTGCCATCATTTATAAACACCCTGTACATGAGGTTTCAGAAGTTTTCATTACAACCACTGAAGGCTTATATTGAAATTTTCAATAAATATTTACCTATCTCAAAGTTTGGTATCAAAATTTGTTGCCGTCATAAATTAATTTTGTGAAATAACAAGTATCATAACTACCTTATCATGCAGGGGTAGGGTTCCTGTAACTATGTCACTTTTCGATAAGCTCGGATGATAAAATTTGGTAATAAATGTTATTTATTACTAAAGATGAAAGAAGATCGAGAGGAAATCCTGCTCAATGTTAATAATGCGAAGATAGGCAATATATACAGTGTATTGCTCACCTTACATGTAGTTTCATTTTAAGCTAGTTTTCTCCGATGGCAGCATCGAATTATTCCCTTGTTTCTGGTAAGTTGTTTTGTGTTTCAAAGGACTTTTAATGTCATTTCTAAGTATGTGCACTAAACTGTGTGTGCGTATCTTTCAAGACGAAACAAATAAACTGCCAAAACTTACTGCTGAAGCGTTTGAAAGGGTAAACGGAAATCTTTTTAAAATGGATGGTTATTTTTTGGTGTTAATACGAATGTTATGCTAACATTGACAGTTGATCGTTGATGTCAACGGTATCAAACGGACAATGGAATCCCTCCAAGCAGAAAATGAGCAACTGAAAACTGCTCTGAAGAAGAGTGAAAAATCAACTGAAGTCATGACATCAGGGCAAACATCTAATAAGCAAAATTCTGATGAAGTTCAGTCTCAGTTGCTTACAAGATGTCACAATTACCGAGGTAAAAGCTGACATAGGCATTGCTTAACTTTCAGACATTTTAAACAATTTGAAGTTCAATAAATTCTGTGTTCATCGCAAAGAAGAAAGTGCTGAATTGAAACCAGAAATTACCCAAATTGAAGATTCTCTGAAAAAGTTTGAAATATCAATTGGATCACTTCGAAAAGAAATCAGAAGGGTAAGTCGTTCGATTTATAAACACCTATTCAAAATTAATAATGAAACTAATTATTTACATCGTTTGAAAGGAAATACAGGAGATAGAATTCCAGCAGACGAAACAAGCAGAAGAATTTCAATGTAAACTTGTAGAGTTGAAGTACTCCTTTGCAGGTCTGTAGCTTTCATCATTTTATTTCCAACAAAAAGTAGTAATAGCAAGAAAATTTCTTGCGTAGTGTTTGACGTTAGTATCCTTTAATTTAATTTTCTGTAAAAAAATAGGAGTAACAAGAAATTTAATAACAGTCATGTTATCATATATGCGATCACAGGTTAATCGCCAAGTCCTTAACGCTCGTATACAAATTCACAGTAAAACCATCTTTTAAGGCCTTATTTTTTATAAAAATAAAAATAAATTGGTTCATAAATTGGTAATAAAAATAAATAAATAAAGATAATAAAAATTCAAAATTGCTCGCGCACGAAACCGGTTTTTCAGGTTTTGGTAGCCATTTGCACATGCACACATCATTTAGTCAATCTCAATTACATTTATTTTTTTAAGATTGACAACACCTAATAATTTTCAATTCTACATTTTACGTAATAATTCAATTTATTCAAGACATCTTGAAAAGATTCGTTCAAGAAACAAGAAAATAAAGCTAAATTTTGCGTAATCGTTCTTATTAATTAATCGTGATATATATAACTATTTATTTTTCGCAAAAGACATTGAATTATTGTTTATTAACTGCCTTTTGAGAATCTGTAAAGAAACTATTTTATTGCAGGCGATTTCACAGAAAAACCACCTAAAGCAATGCTGTGGAAAGTTAAATGTTTCCAGGAAAAGCTTCATGAATTATTGGACGACAATAATAACATTATTAGAAGTGACGAATTCTTCTACATTTGCAATGGATATAAGTTCAAACCTTGCCTAAAGAAAGATTTGAATGGAAAATCCGTTCATATTCGACTTGAATTCAGCAATGATTCAGTGGATGAAGAAACAACATCCACGCCATTTTTACACTCAAGAAAATGTTTTGTTAGACCAAAGTACCGGTATGGAAAATAATTTGGAATTTATCGATCGCCCAAATTTTGGAATGAATTCCACAGACAAAATGAATCTCCCACGTTTTAACATGTCACAATTTTTCTCCATCAGTTTGTTACAAGGAGTAAACAGATATTTAAAATACGATCAAATTCTGATTATGATTATACTTGAACCAATTTCATTGCTTGGCAAGCAAATAGCATCTAAAGATGGCGTCATCCTATGGCGAATTGACAATTATTCAAAAAGGAAGAAAGACGAGGTCGATATGGTGAAACAATGCCTTATAAGCAAGCCGTTTAAAACGAGTGCATATGGATATCAATTTCAGGTGGAATTATATTTAAATGGCTATGGGGATGGTAAAGGGCAATTCCTCTTCATAAACACAAGAGCATTACTAGGAGAAAATGATTCCCTTCTTGCCTCTTCTTTTAAGTTTAAATCAACATACCATATTTTGGATCAGTCAGACTCGCTTCCTAAGGAACACATCATTCTTGAATTATTCGTGAAATATGATGCACAATGTGGCTGTGGAAGTTCAGTTCTTGGAATGGTCTGCAATGGCTTTACATGTATAAAATCTGAATGATTTGACGTGCAATGTATTAAAAGTAAATTCAATAGCCTTGCAAGGACTTAAAAAGTGTTGATGGCTTTTTATATTAATCATTAATTAATTGTAAAAGGTCGTTAGTGTAATTGTTTACAAGGTCGATATGAATTTTGGGCTGTTATCAGAAATAAACATAATGTGGGAAAATGCAACGAACATGTACATTACATTCTTAAAACCCGTTATACGTGTTCTCGCATAACACATAATATTACAGCGAAAATTAAATGTAATAATTTTTCTTCCAGTTTGATAATTCTGCATGTACATATGTATCTTTGTCAAACTTCAGCCAAAGAGTTACCAAATTGATGTCAAGTCTAACGAAATCTCTTCCATGTCATAAGTTATGTTATCGGAAATAAACATTATTAGGTGGGGAAATAAGATGTACATGTATTTTACTGACTACGAGGTACATGTACTGAACACCGAGTTTCCATTATTCTCAAAGTTCAGTAAGCATGTGAATTGAAGTGTAAGAAGTCTATTACATTAAAATTAATTTAGGACAATTCCGAATACTATTGTCTTGGAATAAATTCGAGCAAATTAAACTAGAAAAATGCCTATTGAGGTGTCGTGCAATGGATTTTTGGCTAAGTTTGCAGCCAATAACGCAAGGTCTGGCCCCACGTACCGCTAAAACTCGTCGAAAGGTAATAAAATGTGTATGGTTTGTTAATGAAAATGTGACATGCCTTACTAATTATATTTATACCTGTACATTTCAGTTTACAGAGCCTCCATAATGGAAAACGATATGCAAGTCGTAGGTGCACTGAATCAATATCAAGCAAATATATGCATATGCGAGCTTAAATCATCTCAAGCAAAAAACAAACGAGTAAGTAAGAATTCTATGTCTAATTACAACACCATTTAAAAGGAAATAATTCTTTACTCAAGCAAGGAGAACAAATTGAAGAATTGGAAATAATACATAAGAATTTAGAGCACATACAAGGTAACCTTTATAATTTCAATCATTTTTCATACTCTAGTGGCGAAAGAACCCAAGCTCAAAGCATTGGATTAGGATGAATATTTTGTTCAGCAGTTGTGATTTTTTTAAAAAAAGTTTGCATGCAGCACATCTTTATAATTAACTTAGATATGTGGGCTAACCTATCACGTGTGGGTTAGATTTCGAAAAAAAAATTCCTCTACGACGTTACCATCATTATTACAAATATTTAAATGTGTTTAAAAAATCATGTCTAATGATAAAAAAGCGCTATGCTTGTTCCCTTCTGTTGTATTATTTCTGAGAAACTGTTATGGAGAATACACCTAACAGCCATTAATTCTGGTAGTTTTTTTAATGTTCACCTTTGACGTTTGTACATGTACTCCGTATTCTGAATTTTTCAAAATATTTACAACAATTTTTGATGATATCAATTTTATTAAATCTGAAAAATACTATCTTTGTTGTTTCTCCTTTGTATGCGTATTCTTGCTGAAGCGCCTTAGAAAAAGCATAGCCTCCTGACATAACCTTCTTGATAAAACAAGCCTACGTCCTTCGAGCGGATTTCTAGGGTAGAAGCTGTCGGTGGAACACCATTGTTGTGCTATTTCAAAAGCATCCCGTCTGCGGCGCCATCAAGCGGCATTCTATTTTCATCGTTAGAGAAGCGTTATGAGCCCTTGTCTCGTTTGGTGCTCCCCAAGCGGCTTCATTTTCTCATTGAGGATTGGTCTAAGCGTGGGCCTCATAGATCCTGAAAAATCAGCCTTTACTGGAAAGTAAAGCTGTTGTTGTTCTGTTTTTTGTGCTCTACGTTTGGTTTACGGCAAGTCTTCACTATTTCCAATAGACTTAGGTAACTACGCGTATATTCTTCATTCTGATTATCAAACCGCAATGTGCTCGAGGAATACTACAATAAGAACTGTTTAGATCCACCAAACCAACCATTCAAGATGAGGTCAGTGGGTATCTTGTAAATTCTTACACCTCACCTTTCGTTTTCCAATTTCCAATGTCAAGCCTGGTTTATTTTGGAAGCTGAGGAAACCCTTGGAACAGTCTTGAAACCAAGTATTGGAGTACAGCTCCATGCTCTGCTGGGCCATTTTCCACAAAGCTAATTAAGTTATAGTTGATGAGGTACCATGAGAAAAAAAAATGTATTTGTGTACTTGTATATCTACCGGTCATGAAAGTCATGAAATTAAATTTAGGTAATGGAAATCTTGGAAAAGTTGTGAATTTGACATCAGGGTCATCGAATTTTTGCCTTTGATTGTTCACTAAATAAAAATTTGGGCTAAATTAATGCAATTGTCATCCAGTTTCGCAAAGAAATTTGTCTTCTGCGTTTTTTTTTTTTGTTTTTTTGTGTGTTTTGCTAATAATCATGTTATCACTGAGGTAGAGCATGTTTGGGAAATTCGCTATTTAGTGATGGCGTATACCTTGAATGGAAACACATTCTAATGGGCATTGAACATTTTTACAGTCATGGAAAAGCCATGGGATTAATGCTTAATCCAGTAGACCTCCTGTTAAACCCACACCTATTTTGATTTTGTGCACAACATGAGACGAGCACATTTTTTTCAGAACGTGAGCTGTCGTATACTTAAGCATTATACGTTAATCAACACTCGATCGGGTGTAAGCTCCATTGCTGTGAATGCTGTGCATGCTGTGAATGGCACACGACATACCAGCTATTAGTACACCTCATGGTCTGAAAAAAACGTGTTCTTGTATCATGCTGCGCAAGCGACATAAAGCTTAGTTTTTAAGTTATTAGTGGATTTCAAACAGGTGAATTTGACTAATTTATCATTAGTCAGGTGATACCGTAGTCAAAGTTGGCAATGGTGTGCGTACCATAGACATTCTCAGGCACTCTCTGATCAGAACGCGTTTATTTTATTGCAAACCGTAATTAACAACTCGTAATGAACAGGTTTCCCTTCAAATGTAGAAAATTCATAACAAGTTACAAGAAAATCGCCAGTAAGAATACTTTTGTGGAACTAATTTAAGTGTATAACTTGAATGTACTTTTATGTCGTTGCTTAATTGTCAAAATTAATGTACACTTATATACTTTTGTAGATTTGTGGAATAGGGCCCTACAACACATGACTAATATTCCTGGCGTTGTTGACATGTAGAGCTTGCTCCAGCCTTCCTCTGAGTCTGGGATCTCCATGCTTATGTGGATGGCAGTTTAAAATTCTGACGTCCATTGGCTCTTTTTTACACTTGCTTTTGCATTTTATTTCCTATCCCAATAGTAACCAATCTTGATGCAAGCGCTAATAACAATCCACACAAAATGCATGGCCCAGGATCTCAGCATCTTTGTCAAGCTTGTTCCAAAAAAGACCATAATCTAATAAAATTTCTACCTTACGTCAATAACTTTGCACTGTTGCTTCATGTGTAATTTTTTTCTGTTAAAAAGACTGATATCTATGCCAGTCGTGTGGACAAATAGACTGTGACTGGCAGTTAGAAGGTCCGTGAAACTCATGTAAGCGGCAGTGCCGGAATGTCCGCTGTGCAGTGTTCACCGAACGACTCTCCTGCCAGCAGTGGCCAAAGCAGTGAAGACGGAAAACCTCATCAGATGATGCAGTCGTACATTCACCAGGTGTCTAGAAATGCGGGGAAAAGTATTTTGAAGGTAGGATCAGTCGCGAACTTGAGAATTAAACTAATTGAAAAAGGAAAAACGTTACTTTACAATGCAGGGTTCCCACTTTCTGGAAAGTCAGGGATTGTCAGGGAAATTGAGATAGGCTACTTTACTATTTTTTTAAAGAAAAACTAATTCATCAAAATGTCACTGCATGTCCTTAATTCTTATTTATTTTGTTTATAAAAATATTCCGTATTGCGATCCTAAATTATTACTGTTGCTAAACAACTTTTGAGTGACAAGATTTAGACTAAAACCTATCATTTAAGACCTAGTTTTTGTTTAGAAATATTCGCCTACGGCGTTTCTGGTAGTATTAATATTTCATAAAATTTATCAAGTCCGCAGAAATACAGTACATGTACTGAATTGTTGAAATATGTGTATTTTTCACTATAAATGCCCAATATTGGCGTGTTAAATTGCGTTCGATTCAGGGCCTGAAAATTAATGCATGTACTATTTTTATGGGCTAATATTGCGAGAAATTTCGTGTAAAATGTCAGGGAAATTACTGAAAAGTTGTCAGAGAAATGACTGCAAGTTGTCAGGGAAATAGATTTGAGAATTTGAGTGGGAACCCTACAATGTGAACAAATTACCAGTGATCCTTGCATGCTGGTAATTTGTACTCTTTCGGAGCATTAGAACGTTTTATTTTTGTTATTTTTGCCTTTCTTGCCTGCACTCTTTAACTTTTATTTTCCAGGAGCAAGAAACGAATCACGTGATTCTTGACCACGCATATTCTAAGCCATGGAATGCCCATCCATTTGCTTCCCGGACGAGGCCTGCACGTACCTTATTCTATTCTTATCCTCAAAATCCTGATGACCTTACAAAATATGGACTGTAAGTACATCGAGTTTAAGCCTAAGCTTTGTGCCTTACATGTTCTATTTCATTTTATTGTGTCAACAGAGAAATGTTAATGCTCATGCAAATTATTATTATAATATTTGTTTTGGTATTTCTTTCAGTGCTCAAGATGAAGGAATAGATGTGGAATGCTGCAGCCCCAGGATTATTCCACCTTACGATATGATTAAAGCGCGAGCCTTGATGACCGAATGGGAAAGGCACGTCTCGCTGACCCGCATCCCAGATGTGTCGGACGACTGGGAGGAATACATTAACAAGTATAAAACGTTATTGTTGCGCGTGTTTGACTCTCTGAGCAATTCACGCAGATGGTAATTTTGATTTTTTTTAGAACCAGTTGGACACCAGCCCAAATTCGCCTATTCAGCCGAATGATTAAAGTTCTGCATGCATGCCATCTGGCAAAAATGACCTATGAAGGAACCCCAAACGAACCAGTGATGCGAAGGTCGTACATCGATAAGAGTGCTCAGCGTATTCGCCAAATCTTATCTACAATACATTGGGTAGGCGATGCTTGTTAATCCTGCAGAAAAACAATTTATTAATCTAAGTACACGTTCTCTCTTGCCTTAGTCAGGCTGTAAAGTGATTCCTATATTTTTAGAAAAATTCCTATATTTTAATGCAAACTGCTGTGACAAAGAAAAATATAACAGATACTGGCTAAATTCATCGTTTGAGATTTGGTTTTCTAAATTTGGTTAATTTTTTTTAACAAAACCTTCCCCTACAGCGTTCTCATACAATTTCAAAAAATTGCCTATGGCATTCTCTTGAATATTAATATTCCTAAGAATGTCTTTAACAATGCATTATGGCTAGTTTTTTTTTCAAAAAAAATTTGGCCTACGGCGTTCTCTTATTGTTAATATTTACACTAGTTTTTCTAGTTTGGTAAAAAAAATTGCATTTGGCATTCTCAATAGGCCTATTGTAGATGGGTCGCAAAAGTCTGTCATTCTAGAATTAAGTTGGTTGTGGCAAAGTTTGAGAACCGTTGTTTATTTAGTTCTTGAAAGATTTAATTTTTTTCTGAAATATTTGGTGAAAATTTAGAAGAAAAAAATCATATATTTGCATATGATCAAATGTGAATAAAAGTCTCATATTTGCATGTGAAAAAACGTTAAAAATTGCGTATCAACTGGCCACATGCCTTTGAGCAATAACAATTAAAAAGTAGGAAACCGCTCTAAACTGCAGTTTAAATGAGCACTTTACTGATTTTTTTAGAAAAAAATTCCTATATTCTTCCTTTATTTTTTTCATTTTTCCTATATTTTTTTTTCGTTTTTCCTATATTTCCTATATAATTCGACCTCTGCACTGCTTTACAGCCTGCTTAGTGTTCTTCATAATACTTTTTCAAAATTCAATTAGTTGAACTTTACCATCCCTACGACGGGGGGGGGGTCCTAACCTGCACCTGTAAAACGTTTACATTAGGCCTGAGAAAATTAGTTGCTGAGTTATTAAAAGTAAAAAATGATATCAGCAAGAATAATGTCTGAAATTGGGCCCAATGCCTAATGTATTAGTGGTTATCGAGTGGTTAAGGCATACTTTATTTTAGACTAACAGATTTTCTTTGTGTATGTTTCACGTAATTTTAATCTTCAATCCTTTTAGGACGTAAAGCTAACCCAGTGGCTTCATTTGACTTTGGTGGATAACCTCAGTCTCTCTTATTTGGTGTCATATCTAGACATGATGCAAGCGCTGAAAGCAAAGGTAAGATAATGCCATGTTCCAAAATGTTTGATGTGTTTGACCAATGTGTAACCTTTGTTTGTCTCTCAGGCTCCTGCTCTAGTCGATAAAATGATTGCCACATCTTCCACGCTCCGAACTCAGATCACTGGACAAGAAACGACAAACATGATTTCTAAGCGCCCTTGGGATCCGGTGTTACCGAGCCTATACCATCGAAAGCTGGTAGGTAGCACGTGGCTATAAAACCATTAATAAATTTACGTCAACTCAGTTAGCTAATAATGGAAAGCATGGTTTGATTACTGAATTTGAAATTAACGTCACGTCAGGGAAATGAAATGTGAACGTTTTGCCCAAAAACTCAGGAAAAATCAGGTGAAAGTCAGGGAAAACCTTCAAAAAAAATTAAATTTCCATTTTGTACCTGAAAATTTTTATATAGCAGGTACTGTCTTAATAAAGTCATCATTTAAGATCTGATTTTTCTAAAAATTTCACCTGCTTACGTGCCTGCAGTATTCCTCTTGAATATTAACATTTCTAAGAATGTCTTCAGAATTGCTTTAGAACTTCAGTACTTTTTTTGCAGGCACTGATCTCATCCATATAATTTTTTTAGAATTTTTTTGGCGGTCTAGTTTTTGAAAAAAAATTGCTAATGGCGTTCTCAACTCTAAAAAATGCGGTGTTTTTTTTCAAAATGTTAGATGAAAATTGTGAAACAAATCAGATTAATTAAAAATTTAAGGATATTAGATACATGTTCTCGAATGGGCAAAGTGTGGAAAATAAAGATAATTTTACTTACATGAGATATTTTTTAATTAAGTCAGGGAAATTGAGTTGCAAATTTTGGTATGAACCATGTGTTAATTGCTACACAACTTGCTATATTTATTTTAATATTAATTGACAGTTTAAAAAATACAGAAAACCAATGGTGAAAGTTGCTGATGGCTAAGTTGTGATGTCATGGAGAATCCGTGGGTTGTGTTGAATGAGTCATTTGGCTGTTATGGGGATATTAGTTTGAAATGTGACCAACTTGAATATTAAGGCATAGGCCATTTTGAATATTTCACAAGGGAGAAAGCTTACTAAAATAAATAGCTTTTATAACGAAAACAAACAAAATTAGTCCAATCTTGGAATAAAGCATTTCCTCGCTGGGTTTTATTTTTATTCACGAGCACGAAAACTAGTGCAGGCTATCAAGTGATTCCTATATAGTCCTATATTTTTAGACAAATTCCTATATATTCCTATATTTTACTGCAAACTGCTGTGGCAAAGCAAAATATAGTTGCTGCTGGCTAAAATTCGTCATCTGAGAACTGGTTTTTCTAAAACTTTCTCCTGCGGTGCGCCTAAATTATTGTTAAATCTCCATTTCTGGTTTTGTTACAAAAATTGCTCACGACTTTCTATTGATTATTAATTAACTTGAGCCATTACAAAGCTGGAAATGCTCTAAGCTGCAGTAATTTGCTGAGTTTTTCAGAAAAAATTCCTATATTTTTTTTTTCATTTTTCCTATATTTCTTATATTATTCTACCTCTGTACTACTTGACTTCCTGCTAGTGCTTTCAGTGGGGCTTACTTTAAAACTACAGATATTCAAGACACAAATTCGTGAATGGAATGTCATGCGGTATTAATGTCCATTAGATTCCTTGAAATTTTCAGCTTTCTGATTTTGGGTTTTCGGAAGGTTAACAACAATTCTTTCTCCTGATTGAGGTTGACACTTTTTTGCATTTATGAGCCATCAGCAACAGCTATTTCACACTTAAGGCTGAGTTTTGCGCTTTAAAAAGGCAGTTTCACAGTCCAATTTTTTTTTTTTTTTTTTTTTTTTTTTGCAGAAGAAGCTTCCTGCATCTCCTCTTCTTCTTGTCGTGCCGTTTGGCCCCTCTCAGAGCACGGCTCAACAAGCTCGGCGAATGCGGTTTTGGCACTCCCAATTTGCCAATCTCTCCAAGGTTGTGCATGTCACCATGCACACTTCTGGGGGTGGACGAACTGCTGCCGTTAGCCAGTGCCTCGAACATATGATCGGAGCTACTCGTACAAAAGTGGCAGAACTGCGGACCCATTTCCCGAACCGGCCCATTATCATGATCGGTTGGTCTACCGCAGCTCTCGTTGCCTGTCAGGTAGTCTTTTGCTCGATATCCATCCCCATGTACAGTATTTGTCCCTAAAGTGCACTTGAATTTGATTAGGAAGTCAGAAAACTGAATTCTGCGTAACGCTTATGAAGGTTTTTCCTTTTCGAACTCGGTTATAACGAGCATCAAGGGACCGGCCAAATTTGCTCGTTATAATCATTACTTGCTATATCCGTGAAGAGTTAAATTTGCCATACATTTAACGATAACTTGCTTCTTGTGAATTAATATGGATTTCTTTGCTTAGAAAACGTATTTCAGACACAACTTGCTTATAATTATTTAAAATTCACCCACAGTTCTTAGGAAATGCAATGGTCAAGTATTCGTCACATTAATCGTGATTTTCCGACCCTTCACACAATGTTTCAGCACTTGACATCATGTCCATCGAAATCCGTATACAAATTAGATCTTAAATATATCAAACTTGTATAACCCATTTCACCAAGATGATGACGTAAGTGGACTAATGACTAGCTTCCGTTTTCGCCTTGCCGGATGTTTATTTTTCTGTAGTTTGCAAAAAAAAATTAACCCAAAGGTTAATTTAAGCTTTGGTGTCTTGGATACCGTATTTTCGAAAATTTGCTGGTTATATCTGAGTAGAGTGCTCGTTATAACCGCAAAAGATTCTATGGTATTCTGCATAAACCAATCTGCTAAGGCAGTTTGCTCGTTATAACCGAGTTCGACTGTAATTGATAGGGGCTGCATTATCACGAGTCAATTCTTGTCCATCAACTTTTTGTTGAAATCGAATTGAAACGCGGGAACATGCTTTCAACAGATTTTTCTCGGAGTTGATCAATGATTTCTCATACATGTATCGAAAAAGTCCAAAATGGCATGTGCCCACATTTGAATTTTCGTCACAATCTTATGCCATTCCTCTTTCGCGTTCTATTTGATGCAAATTTCTTTAAAATACAGCAAGCACAATTTTTGCTTGACGCTATCTTCAACATTAAGTTGCAGACATTTTTGTTGAATCGTCTTAACAGAAATTGAACAATTCTCGGTCAACATTTGTCGATCAATGGCTGTTGATCGACAAAAGTTGACTCGTGGGAATGTAGCTTAAGGCGTGGTAATGTGAATATGGCTTCAACCTTTGCCAACCTTTGTGCTACTGCAGTGGAACCCTGTAAAGAAGTTTTTCCAAGAGGCAAGCTGATCCAAACTTATAAAGCGGGAAAACTTATTACGGTGTAAAAACAAAAGAATATAACACTGTAATTTGAGAATTTAATAGTGAATTTGAAAAAGCCAGATATATATAAATCTAAAAGTAAGAAATTATAAATGCAAACATTGATGTTTGCCCATAGAGACAATGCATTAGATGACCACCAAACCCATTAGATACGACCCCAGTGTAGATGTAGCTCAAATACAAAAAAAACTTTCCCCTTCATTATACTAGATGATGTTAAAAGTTATTTCCCTATCATTACACCCAACACTGCACTTCAATGCCCATTAGCAAAGCGATGCAGTGTATTAAATTTTAAAGCCTATATCTTCATTGTCAAAACGAAAAAAAAATCTTCCATTTGTTCTCGATTTTTGATAAGGCTAGGAAAATGAGGTTTGGTCATGTTTATTATTCCCTATTAAATTTCAAATTGTTGTCATGTACAGTCAAGCTGGATCGAATTTCTTAATTAAAAACATAACTTGCATGGTTTGCTTTGTCGATATTCTCGACTAATGATATTTGATATTTCATTTTTACTGAATGTTTGTAACGTTTGTATTACAATTTTTAATGATGTCACATTCTTTTGCTTTTCAGGTGGCACTTGTTGAGCGAGTGGCTGCTGTCGTGTGTCTTGGTTTCCCCTTTACTGGCCTTAATGGCGGTCGTGGAGTAAGTTTCTCTTTTTAATTCTTAATTATAATTTGTCTTAATTCGTTTAATTTCTTGATTTATTCCCATCAGGATGTGGACGATCCTTTGCTCGAGGGCCGGACTCCCACACTATTCGTTATTGGTCAACATTCGCCTCTGTGCAGCATCGATGATGTGGAAGACATGCGAGAAAAGATGAAAGCCGACACCAGCCTGGTGGTTGTTGGTGGGGCCGATGAGTGGCTTCGCATCAATCATGCAAAGAAGAAAGAAGAGGGAATAAATCAGACAATAGTGGATCGATGTATTTTGGTAAGAAAATCTGAGGAGCATTATGGAGCAGTTTTGATCATTAATTTCGTAAAAACTAAAGTGTTTTTCTTATTAATTATTTTTGTATCGTAAACCCTACTTTTGTAAATGTCACGTGCACCTCAAGAGACATGTAAAGAATGCATTGTTTTACGAACACAAGCTGTATCGCTATAGCATACGAAGTGTGTAATTGGAATTGCATTATGCCAATCCACACTCACTCGACTGCATTACGTACAACAGCATTCTCGCAGTTCAACATTTCTTGACCAGGATTTTGTTGAAAGCTCGAGTCGTTTCATTAGTAGGCTGTAAATAAGTGATTCCTATATTTCCTATATTTTTGAGGGGTTCCCATATTGTCCTATATTTTTAGAAAATTTCCTATATATTCCTATATTTTACTGCAAACTGCTGTGGCAAAGATATATATAACAGATAGTGGCTAAAATTCATCATCTGAGATCTGGTTTTCTAAAAATTTCGCCTGCGGCGCGCCTAAATTCATATTAAATCTATCATTTCTGGTTTCTTTAAAAAAATTGCCTACGATATTCTGTTGATTATTAATATTTCTAAAAATGTCTGAAAAATGCATTAAGGTTGGTTTTTTTAACGAAACCTTCGCCTACGGCGTTCTCTTAAATGTTAGTATTTACACACACAAAATTTAAAAAAAATGAAATCTGAAATTGACCATTTGTTGCTTAGGTTTTGTAAAAAGTGCTGGTTCTCTTGAATATTAATATTCCTAAGAATGTCTGTAAAAATGCATTTGGCAAAGTTGGAGAACCGCTGTTTATTTAATTCATGAAAATTAATTTTTTTTCTGAAATATTTGGTGAAAATTTAGAAAGGCATTAACGTCTTTTTGCGTTCCGTTTAAAACAAACTTTGGCACACAAAAAATGCACTAAGAATCTTGAAACTGCTGATTAGTTGATTTCATTTTTGTTATTAAGGACGTGAAAACATGTTTTCTCACTTGAACTCGCTGTTAACAAAAACCTAGTGAAGAAATGCTGAAACTCGAGTCTGTATTAGCATAATGCAATTCCAATGGCACACTACATGCATGTTATAACTACTGCTGCTTGGGTTTGTAAAAAACGCATTCTTTACATGTCTCATGTTGTGCGCATGAAATTTACATAAGTAGCGTTTACGATACAAAAGTAATTAAAACGAAATACAGTTTAGTTAAAAACTGCACCATTCTTTTTCGCTAACCCTGCAAAAAAGTTTTCAAATTTAATGTTTAGTTTTTTTTAAAAAAATACATAAGCCAGGGATGTGTTGGAAGTCCATGACAGTTAATTACATTTAGTGTTTTGGTTGATTTCTATGTAGCAAAATTATTCACTGAACTGGAATGTTCCAACTAAAAATAATTATTTTCAGGACGAGATTAGCGATTTTCTCGGTGCAATTCTCAGCAATCTCCCATCTCAATCTTCAAACATTCTGTACAACAACCGAAGACCTCACACATTCTTCCGTGACAACAGATACCGCAAGCGAAAGTGTGATGCCATGGACGAAGATACGATGCCTCCGGCACTACCGGATTCCTCGCATTCCATGGTAGGATTTCAATACTGCTGATGTTTACTAGAAGGGATGAATTGGTGCAATGTAATATTTTCCCAAATTAGATTTACTGTGAGCCCACAAAACACTGCCATTACAGGAAATGATAAACTGGGCAATTCCCATTGTAAACAACCTAACTACAGTCGAACTCGGTTATAACGAGCATCAAGGGACCAACCCAATTTGTTCGTTATAACCGTTACTCGCTTTATATGTGAAGAGCTAAATTCGCCATACATTTAACGATAACTCATTGCTCCTGAATTAATATATGGTTTCCTTGCTTAGAAACATATTTCAGATGCAAGTTTGCTGTTAATTAAATTAAATTCACCCTCAGTGCAAGGGAAATGCAACTGTCAAGTATTTTGTCACAATGGTCGTGATTTTCGGACCCATTACCCAATGTGTCAGCACTCGACATAATTTTCATTGAAAGCTTTATACAAATTAGATCTTAAATAATTTATTATTGTCACAAAAAACCTGATAAAATTTAAATACCATAAATCAAGCTTGTATAACTTCTTCACTAAGATGATGACGTAATTCTTTAACGTACCAAAGTGTCATACATGAAAGTGGACTAATGACTTCAATAATGACTAGCTTCCGTTTTGGCACTGGCGGATGTTTACTTTTCTAAAGTTTGCGAAAAAATAAATTGTCCGTGGTGGACACCTGAGGGTGAACTCGAAACTTTATATCTTTGTGAACTGAGAACTCAAAGCATAACTCAAGTTTTGGTGTCTTGGATACCGTATTTTCGAAAATTTGCTCGTTATATCCGAGTAGTGTTCTCGTTATAACCATGAAAGATTACATTGAAATCTGCGTAAACCAAATCTGCTATGGCCTGTGGTCAGTAGGCCAAATGGCCGAGAGTTCTGACACTACTGCAAGACATGGCACATCTGGCACGAGTTAACTGGACATAAACGTATACCAACAATTGCAAGCAAAGCCAATGGAAACACTACGCAATGGGTAAATAAGACAACCAAAAAAGAAACACTATAGTGACTACCAACTTGGAAATCTTCAGGGAATTTTATATTCAGCTTGGAAAGCTAAGGGAATTTTGAATTGGAACCTGGCATTTTTCAGTATCAAACTTGTATTTTGTGTTTGTTCGTTGTAATTCTGAGAAGTCATCATAAAATTATTACCCTTATAATCAATTTTACCATTCCCCTAAATTCAGCATTTGTTATTAAGTTTTTCTAAAAACATTGCCTGTGGCACTCCGAAAACAATCTTGCCGTATGCATTATTGTTGATTTATTTTTTTTAATGAAAATTGCCGTCAGTAATGCCTTTATTAGTTCGGAAGAACGTATTCAAGAGATTATGCCATTAAAATGCGTTTATTCAATTTTCATCTATAGAGGTACATTTCAATGTTAATACTTCCAAAATTTTCAAAATGGTCTAAAACTGCATGATTGGTAATCTAGTTTATATTCAAAATCCCTCAAAAATTTCTATTATTATTATTATTTTAAAAAAAATAATACTTCAAAGAAATCCATCAAAACTGACCATTTGAGACCTAGTTTTTCATATTATTTCGTTCTAGTTTCCATTTGTGAATTAAATTGGGTTGATGGATTACACCCCCCTGCCACACGGCATATCTTTGGTGACTGCAGGGTACTGAGTTGAATTGAATTGAAACATTTCAACATGACTCTGGAATACTCAGGGAATTTCGTTTGCAGAAATTAGTAGTCACCACCGTTGCAGCGAAGCAATTTAAAATTTGACATGTGAACACGCAAAACTGATGGAGTCCCTTGTTGCAATGCACAGAATGTATGCCTAACTATCAAAACATAACATACAGGGTTCATACCGTCAGGGAAAGTCAGGGAAAACAT
Organism: Kryphioiulus occultus; assembly: GCA_034687865.1. Classification (NCBI taxonomy): domain Eukaryota; kingdom Metazoa; phylum Arthropoda; class Diplopoda; order Julida; family Julidae; genus Kryphioiulus; species Kryphioiulus occultus. The sequence goes on along the minus strand of JAQGAF010001175.1, from coordinate 10,197 downwards.
TCAAGAATTTTTCAACCTCAATTTAATAGAATGCTCCTCAATGGACATCAGCAGAAAGTCTGTTTTCTGAAGCACCTTTGGTCAAATGATTGTATTGTTTTATGTTTAATTTGGTTTGTCCATCTTTGGCTGAACAAACTTACTGCTACACGTACATGTAGGTTAGATGCACATGTGCTATATATCGATTTCAATATGACTGTAATGCATGGTCTTAGAATTCTTAGACATGGCCATGAATAACTCATACATGGTCATACAGTGTATATGGCTTGACCAACAGTATGAAGCATCTCCTAACAAGCACATTATTTGCATAATATCTGCAAACATATTCTTGTCTTACTCGAGAAAGAAATCAAACATCTCGAGGAATCAAAAAAGAGGGTCCGAAAAGCTGCTAACTTGGAAGCAGAGGCAATTGACCAAGAAGTGTTGCAGTTGCACAGAAAAATACAAAAATATAGATAATTGTGGTGCTGCACATAAAGTTAGTTTGACTTAAAATATAGTGCTAGTGGAGTAAGAAATCTTGAGACCTAGCACAATCTAATGCTCAAAACTGTTTGAATGTGGAGATTTTGGTAAAACGCTTTCCAACAGTAAAAAAGGTCAGTTGTAATTGAATTTGATGAATCACCAAAACCTCAGCTATTCTGACCGGAACATAAGCCAGGGAAATTAACCAGATTTGGTCATGGAAAGTCCGGGAAAAGCCTGTCTTGGATAAAATACTGGCAACAATTGCTTGAAATTGTGTGACTTTTAGAGATAGTACCAGTGGAGTAAGAAATAGTGAGACCTAGCAGTCTAATGCTCAAAACTGTGGAATGTGGAGAATTTGGAAAAACGCTTTCACAAAATACATGAGCACAGAATACGTAATGGACAGATACTTCTAACAGTAAAACAGGTCAGCTGTAATTGATTTCGATGAATCACCAGAACCAGAGCATTTGACTAGAAAATTCACCAAAATATCAGTTTTTCAGTTTACGATCACTTTTACCAAGTTTTTCATCCAGTTCTTTCCATGTCAAACTCGAAATTCCAATCCAACAATGTCTGGTTTTACGAATACCCAATCCCCAGGACGTCCTTTATGGATGGCCCCATTGTTTTCTACACCCTATCTGTTATTCTGCGGAATTCTTTTATGTGATTTAAGGTTATGTACCTCAACTAACGGTTAACCTCTCCTGACAATATTATGAGTAAGAATAATAGATTTTGGGAGCCTGTAGAAAGAATGAAATTAAGGTCACTCAAAATTTACTTTAAAACATCTTCAACAAGTTCAAAACTTCTGAGTTCTTTCGTTTAATGTTATCAAATTTACTCTTTCAGGATTTTTTTCTAATTCATGCATTGGCATTTTCAGCAGTCACAAGGGATGGTCGTTTTTTCTCCAACCAAGTCCAGTTTACCAACTGATGCTGCCAACACCACATTAAACCAGTTATTGGATACCGGTAGGTTGTTGTAGCATGCAACGGGTCATTAGCTGGCAACAAAATACATGTATATGCTTTTCCCTAACTTCCTCAAAAATAAAATGCTTAGTGGGTTTGAAATCTCCAGTTTTCAATTACTCATTTTGGCGAATCCTGCTTCACACAAATTAGAATCTATGGTAACCATTTCTTAATTTATGAAATGGTTACCATTTCATTACACTGGTTTTTTTGCATTTAATTCATAAGTGATTGTGCCTGCCCTAGTTTCTGCTACTTCCTCGTTAGAATTTTTTAGAAAACTTCCTGAAATCATTTTGTGCAGTTTCTGGGAAATGCTGCTGGGGAAATCACTGCAATAATCAGGATCTATGACCATAAAGCATTTTTAAAATTATACATAAAACCTTTATGATAATTTTCTTAAATAAATTTAAATAAAGTAATTAATAAATGAAATGCATTAGAATGTGCAGAAATTATTCCTGAAATGTTGACTTTTGGAAAATATTTCAAATGTATTTTAAATTCACATTTTCTTAAAGTTCTCGAGGTATATTATTGAATTCGCCAAAAAAATCTGTATATTTTGATCTGTATCTACGATGAGAACATTTGTAAATATTTTTGAATGATAATTCGATTTTTTTAATTTTCATTAAAATCATAGGATGTAGTCAACTTCAAGAAAAAGTATGATTATGAATTTGTATTTACTTGTACATTATTTAGTAAAACAACACGTCCCACTTCCATTATTGAACATTACTGGTGGCCTAAGGCAGATACAAGAATCCCCCTGAATACTTTAAAACAGTGCCATCAAACATTGAAACAGCGCCATTTTTAAATAAATATTTTAAAAATGAAGATAACGTCTTAGGCAACATTTTTGGAAAACATGTTTGCTTTTCCACAGATAAATTATACTGCAAGTTTACAAATAATAATAATTTACGCATAGGCGAAATTGTTTTAAGAACTTGGTCAGTATTAAATTTTAAGTCTACGTTCGTGAAAATTATTTTTGGCTTTTTTTTAAATTAGGCTGCAGTATACGCTTTCGGTGATAAGAAAACGCCGTAGGCAAATTTGTTAAAAAACGAATTCAAAATAATCTGTTCTCCTCAAAAATGTGTGATGTTGTGAGATGTGACACTTTTCTTAAAATGTTGATGATCTGTAATCTAAAGTATTTGAAATTGTGGTAATTCTCTTTGTTGAATTTTAGTCAATAACCAATAGAACTTCCAAGAAGAGCTTTTTTGTTCTGTGGCATGTCAGGAGATGTGGCTCCTTTCTTAAAATGTTGATGATCCCTAATATGTAGTATTTGAAGTGATGCTGATTCTTTGTTGAATTTGTTCTAGGTGTTGGTCCAGTTGGGCCGGTGCGACAATGCTACACGGTCAACCGAGCCGCCAGCGCCCTGAAGAAGCGCAAGCTGCCGCCGCAACTTGCAGAAAGCACCTCCAGCGACTCCTCCAACAACTCCATGCTAGGCAGCGGCACATTGCCGGTGTGGGCCGACCTGGAGGACATGTCCGCTCAGCTTGCGAAGCGAAAGACCACGCTGCCATACACCATGAACAAGCAGAGTCAGTCGCCAGGCAGCTTGCTGCTCAACATCGGCTCATTGTCCAGCCTCGGTCAGATGCACCGAAACACCTTGCAACAGTCCAAGGCACCTGCTCGGCAAACTCTGATCAACGATGCGAGCGACAAACCAGCGCTGTCCAGCAGCAGCACTGATTTGGGCGTCCAGACATCCCCACAATTCTCTCCGCTGAAGGCCAGCAGAAATCCAGCGCTGAAGACCTTGCCAATGGCAATCCAGACGATGCCAACCCGCTCAGCATTCAGCGTGCCACAGGGCGTGAAGAGGGGGAATTACGGTGGAACCTCTCTGATGACGTACTCAATGGGTGGTCGCAGCTTCCCAGCCTCGTCCACGAGCCTGTTGCTCTCCAGCAACAGCAGCGCAAAGCTGGCCGCTGCGGCCGGCAAGAAGGAAGCCATTTCCAGCCAGACCTCGCTGAAGAGCAGCCTGGTTTTGCAGAAGCCAAGTTCCGAGCCGAACCAGGAGCAGGTGCAAGCCATCCAGAAGATGCAGTTCCACGACTTCCCGCTCACCACCGCCAGCCTGACCAAGAACTGCACTGCCGGAGGCCCCATTGTGACCCAGGCCAAGATCCTCACCAAGGCCGGCATCAACCTCAAGACGCTGAAAGGGACAAACAGCATACAGGGATACCCGGGGTTCCTGATAGCGGCATCCAAGAAGTCGCCGGAGAAGGAGCTGTTGGCCGACATGCAGCTTTCGGGCGATGCCGGAAAGCGGGGCGGGCAGCTGCTGAACTTCGCGCTGTCTTCCGTGAAGCTGCAGCTGCCCGGCCGGGAGGCAGCCAGGGAGTCGCCGTCCAAGGCATCGCAAGTCTCGGTCATCATGCTCTCTCCAGATCAGATCTCCGACAAGGAAACCATCATCATCAACGAGAGCGGCAAGGAGCTGTTCCTCGGCAGTGCCAAGCTAATGGAGGGATCGGAAGGCGGTGGCGGTGAGCAATCCTTTCTGGTCTTTTCCCAACAGGGCAATGCCGAAACCCCGTTTGCAGCGCAGATGCCAACTTACAAGCTGGAGAACGTCTGCGACCGTGATAATGTGAGTATGGCCATCGACGCGGTCCAGCCCGATGAGGCAGCCGCAGTTCTGGACCTTGGCTCTGCCCAACTCCAATGCGTGGAATCTGCCGGTGAGTCAGAGCACTTCGTCTGCATCGACGTCTTCCAACCGGAAGCACCTGCTCTGGCCCCAGAAAGCGAATCCATTGCCGTTGACCAACAAGACGCTGCAGCGCAGAACGAACCAACTGCAAGCACCCAGGTGGAGGAGGCTGCAGGGCCCTCCACCAGCAAGCTGAAGCAAGCCGAAGAGAGCTTTGAAGAAAACCAAAGTGATGTTCCAACGGTGACGTCCCCGACGGCACGAGGGTCCCGCTTCAAGCAGCCGACTTTCCCCACCATTGCAGCTACGAGAACGCGGAGGATCAGAGCACCCAAGTACATGTACTATGACCTTTGAGGTGCCATAGTCCCGGGATTGCACCAACACACCCTCAAGACAGTGCGGAATCAGGTAAAGCGTAAAAATGAAAAACGTAGGTCTCGTATGGTAAATCCACAGTGTTAAACCCGACAAATATGAAAATAAATGTTTTGACACATGGGTCATGCATAACATAGTGTGCATTATTTCCATTTTGTAGGTCGAAGAGAATATCTCCAGGGCTAAGAGAGTGGATACAATTGGGGAATTTGGATACATTTTGATATATTGGATACAAAGTAGCTATTTTTGGCCATGGTGGAGACAAATGACTTTTTGTGTTATGGAAGCCTTATACGGTCTTAATTCACACATGTCACTGGAGTAATAGGGCCTTGTTTGTGAAATTAAGTTAATGTTTGTCCAATATATTGTTAAACAATGCAAAAAAATTCATGCTAATGACACATGAATGTGTGAACATATGTCATAGATTCTGTACTGGCAACATTTTCCGGTAAATTTCATGTGCATTTAAGCCTGTAGCCCACCAAAAAAACGTATTAGAGTTCCCACTTTCTGGAACGTTAGGGAATGTAAGGAAAATGAAATAGTGTCAGGGAATCCGTCAAAATTCGTGAAAATATTCGTAATTTCAGAATTTTTTTTTCAAAAATTCTAGACTGCAGCGCGCCTAAATTCTTAGCAAATTTATGAATAGAATTTTTTTTAAAAAAAGTTGCCACTATATTCCCTTAATTATTATTTCTCAATAATTTGTTTCTAAAAATATTGCCTTTCGCAACCCTAAATTATTACTATTACTAATATAGACTATTTAAGGCCTAGTTTTTTATAACAAAACAAAAATTCGCCTACGGCGTTGCTGGTAGTACGCCGTAGTAGGCCTATTAATATTTCATAAAATTTCTAAAGTCCGCAGAAACACAGTACCGTATTGTTGAACTATGTGCATTTTTCACAAAAATTGTCCTCTATATTTACCTCACTGTTAATTTCGCTACTTAATTATACAAATTAATTACTTGTGATCTAAATATCCGAAAAAGTTTCGCGTACGTCGTGTTAAACTTCAATTCAGTGCTTGAAAATTAATTCATGAGCGCTGTTCAATAATTGTGCCATCCAGTTTTATAACAAGGTTCCCGCTCAAAATTTGCAACTTCAATGACTTTTCCATGATTTTGCTGACTTTCGTGCCTTTTCTAGGTTGTTCCAACTGTTCTGACTTTTCCAGGTCGTTCCAACTTCCCTGACTTTTCCAGGTCGGTCCAACTTCCCTGACTTTTCCAGGTTGTTTCAACTTCTCTGACTTTTCCAGGTTGTTCCAACTTCCCTGACTTTTCCAGGTTGTTCCAACTTCCCTGACATTTCCAGGTTGTTCCAACTTCCCTGACTTTTCCAGGTTGATCCGACTTCCCTGACTTTTCCAGGTTGTACCAACTTCCCTGACTTTTCCAGGTTGTCCCAACTTCACTGACTTTTCCAGGTTGTCCCAACTTCATTGACTTTTCCAGGTAGTTCCAACTTCTCTGACTTTTCGAGGTTTTCCAGGTCAGGGCAGGGTTCCCATTTTCTGGAAAGTCAGGGAATGTCATGAAAATAAAAAAGTCAGGGAATTTGTGAAAATGTCAGGCAATGTCAGGGAAAGTTGCCACCGCATTCCCATATTTATTACTTCTCAATATTTTTTATAGATAGAGTAAAATCCACCATTTGTGATATTGGGTTTCTAAAAATGTTGCCTTTGACGATACTAAATTATTACTGTTGCTAAACAAATTAGTGCATTGCAACAGACTGAAAGCTATCATATAAGACATAGTTTTATTAAAACATATTCGTTTTTCTGGTGGTATTAATATTTCTAATTTTTAAAGTCCGCAGAAATACAGTGCTATATTGTTGACATACGTGGATTTTTTCAAAAAAAAATATTGGCCATTTATATTTACATCACTACTAATTTTGCTACTAATTATTAAAATTCATGACTTGTAATGAAAATCTTCGAAAATTTTTACCTTCGTCATTTTAAAGTTCGATTCAGGGCTTCAAAATTTATACATGTACTATTATCGTGGTGTGAACTTTTATGTAAAATGTTAGGGAAATGACTGCCATGTTGACGATGATGTTGTTGTCAGGGAAAGTCAGGGAAAACGATTTAAGAATTTGAGTGGGAACCAGGGCTTGAAAATTACTGCAATTCATGTACTATTGTCGTGGTCTAAAATTGTGTCAGGGTTCCCACAAACTGGAAAACCTTGTAAATCAGGGAAAATAAGAAAGTCAGGGAAAAGACCTGGAAAGTCAGGGAAAATGTAAAATTTGACCTGGCATTTTTATGATCGAAATTATATTGGCAAAAATATGCCCATAAACTTGTTAAATCATGTTTTGAAAAGATTAAAAACAAATTAGTTTAAAATATTTAACTTTAAAACCTCTCCAAGTAGCTGTGTTGGGTTACTCCATTCAGACATTTTGGGTAGGTAGTATGAAGGCACCATACTTGTGCATAGGGAATTCCCCTAAGAGAAGGAATCTATCAATTTAATAATTAAGTCAAATTCAATCAGAAAAGGAGCAGAGACAAAAATGAAAGACATTATTGCTGTTGATAAAGAAATTGCCAAAGCTGGTCAGGAAACATAAGTTAGCCTACTCTTCCAACAAAGTTTTTATTAGTTAAAAATGTTTTCAAATGTTCACTTTCCAATTTTTTTACCATTTTACTAAAAATAAATATCTTTGCAAAGTAAAAATAAAGTAGAGTAATGAAATGTTGATTTTTCATGGTCATGGAAAAATTTAAAAATGACCTGGAAAAACCTGGAAAGTCAGGGAATTTCGTTCTCAAAAAAAATGTGGGAACCCTGTCAGTAATCATCATTCAATATCGAGCCTTAAAAAACACGATGTTGAACGACACGAGTGCAAGAAAAATCTGCCGATGGCTGGAGTCCCTTATTGGCCCTATCTATGTGCGCCCATACGATGGAAATGGTCCCTGACACCCCAAAGAAACGACCCACGACCACGGGCTCATCGAAAAAAGTATTTAATGGTACTAACGATCCATCACGAGTGCGAAGCAAAAAAGTTCATTTCATCTATTTGTTGCCGAGGCTAAAGCTGCGGCGCTGCTGCAACTTGCGCTCCCTGGACGCCAGGTAGTCCCGACGGCTGACGCTGGAACGCATCTCCAGGATGTGGTTAATCTTTTGCACGATCTCCGTGGCGGCGGCACAGTCCGCCTCGAAGTCGTGGTGCTTGTAGTCGTGGCCCGGCGATGCGTACGTCAGTCTAAAGACCAGCTTGCCTGCGTTCGGCGAAAAAATAATGACTGTGCATTGGATATTCGTTATTGCATCGCTTTTGAGTTATTGAGCATCGGCTCAAACTCTTACCAGCGCCTTTGACCTCCATGACATCGCAGCTGGCGATGGCGTCCATGTCGTAGGACACCGGCTTCTGCGAGCGCGACCAGATCAGCTTTGCAGAACCTTTCTGCTGGACAGGATCGATCTCGATCTTTTCGCCAGAAATGCCTGAAACGAGACTGGTCAGATCTGAATGCATACTGGGACCAAGAAGATTACAGTCGAACTCGGTTATAACGAGCAAATTGGCATAGCAGACTTGGTTTATGCATATTTCCATAGAATCCTTCACGGTTATAACGAGCAAATTTTAGAAAATACGGTATCCAAGACACCAAAAATTAAGTTATCCTTCGGGTTCTCAGTTCAAATAGATATGAAGATTTGAGTTTACCCTAAGGTGTCCCCACGAACAATTTTTTTTCCCGCAAACTACAGAAAAATAAACGTTAAAGGTAAACGTCAAAAGATAAACGTTAAAAATAAACGTCATCATCTTGATGAAGGGGATTTACAAATTTGATTTAAGCTTATGGAATTTCAGTAAGATCTTGTGTGCTTTTGTGTGACAAAAATTAATTGTTTAAGATCTAATTTGTATACAGATTTCAATGAAAATGATGTCATGGAGTGGTGGGTCTATAACTCATGACTATTGTGACAAAATACATGTACTTGCGCCTGAAACATGTTTTCTTAGAAATTAAATCCCACGTTAATTCATGAGGAGTGAGTTATCGTTAAATCTATGGGAAATTAGCTCTTCATGGATATAGCGATTAACGGCTATATGGAGCAAAATGGGTCGGCCCTTGATGCTAGTTATAACCAAGTTCGACTGTATGTTCAATCTGAAATGGACATCATGAACACCAACCTAAGTGAATACCGGTCTTGGGTCGGACGCGGCTCAGGATGGACACCATGTACGACTGGTAGAGGGGCGCTTCCATGACCGCCTTGCCGTTCAGAGGCCACGAGTCCTTGCCGTCATTGACGCGAGCTGAAGAAACGAGCGCGGAGTGAGATTTGGTCAAAGAATGCGGGAATGCGAGAGGGGTCGAGGACACTTACGTGTGCTCTTCACGAAGCAGAATTCAGCGCAATCGAGCGAGGCGATTGTGGCTCGGCTGTGCAGCTTCACACCCGGATCGCTCCTCTTCTCCAGCCAGTAATTGTTTCCTGTCAAAAAATAGCCGAAGTTAACTTTGAGACGAGCGCGACCCCCAATGCGATGCTAAAAACTGCCAGAAGTTTCGTCCGTAAAACTAGACTTGCCTGCAGAGTTCGCGGCACTTCCCCACTTCCTCTTCGCGGCCTTCTCTGCCAGATCAGCCACCGTCCAGCTCGGACTCTCCACCGAGAACGTGCTGGTGCCTTCGCCCGGGATGTACCTGCAGCAAAAAGAAGGATAAACATTGCTTTGGAAAAAAATCCAGGCGATTTTTTGGGTCGGAAAACTCGACTCAACTCACATGGTGACGGTGTTCTCGCTGCCGTGACCGCCCGAGTTTCCCCGCTCGACCAGGGCCAGAACGGAGAAGCCGAACTTGGAGATGAGCTCTTTCGAGTCCAGGCTGGGGAAGTCCATGTCCACCTCGCCGTCGTCCTCGGCGATGTGCAAGGCGTAGCAGTGAACGCCGTCCCTGAAAATTAGAAGAAATTCGTGAAAATCGTGATCGGGATAATCGGAAATCAAGCCCGCTGTTGCTGCAATTTCTTTCCCCGATAGTCAATGTTTAAATTTGGAAATGTATGTATTCATCGAATAGACATCGTAGCAGTGATCGGTAATTGCATAAAATTAGACAAGGTTGTTGACACGATCAAATAGGTGAATATCTTTACTAAGACATAAAGAAACACGACGTTTTGCTCAATCAAGAGCTTCTTCAGGTGTAACTGAAATTTAGTACAAAACAAAACAAATTTGTGGTAGGTAAACAACCTTACATACGAAACAACGTAAAACAACGTAGAGAAACCATTTTTTCTTAACAGTTTACGTTGAAATAGAGAAGAAAAAAAGAAATTACCATGCCGAGGTCCTAGCAATTACATTCTATCAGTATCGTCACATTTGGATCGATTTTGCTGCTGTTTTCACCTGATTGAATGTAATTGTAAGGACCTCAGCATGGTAATTTCTTATTTTCTGCTCTATTTTAATGTAAAATACTTGGGGATCACCATCACGGGTGATATGCGCTGCATGGGGTACGCATATTAGTAAAATTACTGGTTTGGCTAATCAACGCCTTAGATTCATTCAAAGAATATTCAAAAATTG
>JAQGAF010001174.1:0-34480 GCA_034687865.1 Kryphioiulus occultus | reverse complement strand
AACTTCATTGAGACTTGAAGAACTTCATTGAGACTTGAAGAACTTCATTGAGACTTGAAGAACTTCATTGAGACTTGAAGAACTTCATTGAGACTTGGAGAACTTCATTGAGACTTGGAGAACTTCATTGAGACTTGGAGAACTTCATTGAGACTTGAAGAACTTCATTGAGACTAGAATGACCAGTGAAACTTCAGTGATTTAAGTGGTACTTGAATGACTTCAGTATGACGTGAATGCTTCTGTGGAACTTGAATGACTTCAATGGGTCTTTAAAGACTTCAGTGGGCTTTTAATGACTTCAATGATTTCAGTACGTCGGTCTTCAATGTGTCCAGTAGGACTTTGGTGCCTTCAGTGACTTCACTGGTTCTTTAGGTACTTCATTTGGGATTTCAATGACCTCAGTGACACTTCAATGACTTCTCATGTACTTCATCTCCCTGATTTCGCAAGTTGTTAAACCCTGGTAGAGCATGAGGAGTTTCTGACACGTACAGGGGCGATGGGTCTGAAAACGATAATCACGATTTTGCGCTGACATAATACTCGAACGTCCTCAAATCCCTCAACGTCTTGTTTCAGACCAGACCAGCCTGGAGTAATTTACTCGTCTCTTCGATATCCTAATCCTATAAGTCAATGAACACGTTTTTCGTTGTCCGCCGTTGCTGTTGGCCAAAACTGGAGCGTTTCGAGACGAACCCGATCCACGCGGAAACAAATTGGGATTTCAGATAACAGCACTGGTTGCAGAACTTGCTGCATTCCATTGCGTATATTTTAGGCCATCGTGTTTCCATCTGGTAATAACCGATATCAGAACCATGATACGTACATGTATAAGTCATCCCGTTGTATATAAGCATGCAGATGAAGATGCGTGAATTAAGGGTGAATGAGCTTATGGATACCTTGTTGATAAGACGATCTGAAACAATTCGTTATCGTCTTAACGAACGATAAGATAGGCGATCAGACGAGCCTTTCAAGTCGCTCGACCCACATTTCATCGCTGAATAATTATTAATTAGGCCTCTTCTCGCCCCTGATGACACGATTAGGGAGATGCTGTCGCTCCACATAGCAACTCTATCCTCTCTTAATATGGACAGGACAAGTGATTGTGCATGCTAGGCCCACCGTAATTGTTGGAAACGTGCACCCAGGAAGTAAAACTTCGTGCAAATTGGGCACCCTGTACCTTTTTCATTGCACATTTTATCGAGTTCAGTAAGGTCCAGATAGTCTGATATACAGTAGTACCTCCAAAGTTGACCACCTCTCCATAATGACCACCACCCTATCGTGACCACATTTTAACTGGTCGGACGGGCACCACATTAACTCAATGAAAGGTGATCTCTACATGTTGACCACCTGCACCTCTGCATGTTGTATGTTGACCACTTGGACTATGACAAACAATAGTAATTTAATCTCTGAATGTTGGTCAGGATGGTCTCAAAATGTACAGTCATGGATGATTAAATTTATTGGCTGCTTGCAAAACTTATACTGTAAGACCCCCTTAACAGTAACTGTCTCCACAGAGATACAAGAGTTCATTTTCAACCACTTCAGTATAAAGGGGGCTGGCAGAAAATTGGGGATATTGCCTTTATAATTGAAAACTCAAAAATAAAACATTGTAGAATTTGATTCGAGATTTTTGCTGTTTATTACCGCAGCAGTTAGGATAATTGTCAAGATATGCTTTCTAATGGAATTTCTAAGTACAGTTGTTTCTGCATTACAATTCCAGTACTACTGTAAAATACGTGTAATTGCTGGATAAATTTGAAATTCATTAGCAATACTTGTTCTGTATAAGTCTGTATAAGACTGTTTAAATAAGACTGTTCATATTTATGAATGATTCATGAATGATGAACGGTTACTGTAAAATGTAAGTACATGCAGTACTTGCAGTTCACGGAATTAAAATTCTGTGTTAGTATGAGCCTCGGTCCATATGTTTACCACCTCCTTATGTTGACCAGTTTGCGACAGTCCCTTGGGTGGTCAACTTACAGAGCTTCTACAGTATTAGCAAGCTAAGCATGGCAAAAGACGAACTGATAGCCTCACATTATTCCAGAAGTCACAGCGTTGCACCATCACCACTTTAAATCATTTGCAACTACGTTTTCTTGCAGGGAAACCTCGCAATTGTGTTTTATCGTGGGGCCATTTTGGTTTTTTCAAGATTTCCTCAACGGCTTTTGGTTCCGGAAAGCCAAACCCTTGTCAGACAGGATGTTTATTGGTCGCATAACTCCACCTTTTTCGCTTTTTCACGCTGGAGTCGGATTTATTTCCGGAAAGTGGATGACAGCATCGAGTCGATCCAGTTTTATGGAGGATTGCAGAATGGATTTCGGCGACCTGATACTAGTACATGTACAGGCGTCCTCCAAGCCTATTAAGCCGGAAATGGGATAGAACAAAGAAATTCGATTCATTGGGGAGTTTGTTGTAGACGCAGTTTGATTGCAGCGAAACATAGGCCCTCAGACGTGTTTATATCGCGCTCGATAAAGGAGATTTTTGATGGGAAACCTCATTTGGATTCCTGTCTCTTCTAATCCCACGAGCCCTGCAGTGCATCCTGGGTCATGTTTTGTAAATTTCTGTCAATGTGACTAACGATGATGCAGCCAGTGATCAAACCTGCGTACTCCCAGGTGGATCACTTTTATATTGGTCATATACAGTACATGTACATGTGGGTGGTCAGATATGAACCTGTATGTGGGGCTTGGTGTGGGCTTGGTATGACCAGACCCCTTAGTTGTTCAATTTTTCATTTTCCCTTTCCATTTAACTACTGCACTTCAACAAACAGTGGTGCCAGGCTGAATTTACTAGTTATCAGATTTTATCTGAGTACAGGCAAATGTCACCTGCAGTGCTAGTTGTCAGGTCTCATCTTTTCATTAACTTTTTGGTTAGGTTTGGTACACTACTGTAGCTGGGCTTGCCCCTAAAAGATGGCAGCCCTTGTAAGGTTAGGTTTGGTCAAAGACAAAAAAATATGCTGTACCGGAATATACTTTAATATGTGCACGTTTGAAGCAGGAATTGTGAGGAACTATAATAAGCTAAAATTATTTGAAATTTTATGGTACATTCAGGGCATAAGCATGGAGTTCATTAAAAGTCATGTGTGGATAATCGTTAAGTTAGTGTTAATCTTTCTGCTTGGTTTGAAATATTAATAAGAATTTAATGATCCATGAGGGAAATGGCGCAAATTCAAATGTGTTATTGTATTCCAATGCATGTCCTATAATGCATTTGAAAATACATTTTAAAATGTCTGTAGATTGCGGCAAATTTAGTTTCAAACTGTATGATTTCAAACTAATCAGTTCATACTTCATTATGGAATGCATATTGCAATGTATTAAATTGCGTTGGAGAATGTATTGTGTAATGCACTCTGTAATGTAGTTCGTGTGGATTGAAGAATGATTTGTGTAGTGCATAGTGTAATGTATTCTGTTTGCATTGAAGAATGCATTTTACAATTTATATTCCAACCATTGTATTCTGTCTAAAGCCTCGCTATATATTTCATAATCTTGTGAGGGTCGAGTTGACCCTCATGACCCCTTGTCATTCAAGGTTTAAAAAATCCCATTCTGAATTTAAAAAAACCATTTAAAATATTCAGTAAATAAATTAGAACTTGCAATGAAATAAAGTTTAAAATTCAGAAATACATCACTTTCATTCTATTCAATTCAGCACACATAACTTTTTTAAGTATGCAGTTTTAAATACAGTGTGGAATACACAAGTCAGTATATGTGATAATGCACTGTAAAATGCATTAGTGAATGTATTTTTGTCTACAATACCAGTTGTATTTTGTGTTGCGATAGAAACGACCTATGCATTTGCAATATATTTTGCAATTCGTAATGCATTTCACAATGCAAATGAACATAATATCACAGCTGTACATATTCAACGGATGTATATTCATACTTCGACTAAATGCATATAATGTACATGTAAGTACATATTGCTTGACATGTCAGTGATCTGCAATGGCGTGGGCATGACATGAATAGGATTTATTGTCGAGAACATTAGAATTTGTTCCTTCCAAATACAGACTAAACTTGGTATGCTATTCCTTGCTTAAAAATCCTGCTTGACAAGTGCATTGAAGTCGACTTCATGTGAGCTATAAGTGGTTGCGTTTTTTTTCCTGTTTTCGCTGTTTGTTTTCACTCTTAATTTTCAGTCGAGTGAATAAATTCATTCATTCATTCTTGCTTCGCTGGAGAATGGCTTACTGACCGAAAAAGAAAAATAGGTTTTGAAAATGTTGGCTTAACCTGCTTGGGACCTTGTCGTGTTTTCCCAACCACTCAAGCGAGCAATTTCGATCAAAAATTTGTAAAGGAGATTTGTGCGCATTGTGTTGACCAAACTGGCTCTCTTCTCAAGAGAACATTGCACAAAATCTAGCGTTATTTGGACTCCCTTTTTGGTGGATGTAGGGTTTTTAATAAATCAATAGTATTATAACACAGCACTCAAATTTATCTAAACTTTCAGTTAATAATTGTCGTTGATTGCAATGTAAACTAATGAAATACTTTCACATACATGTACAGGGTTCATGCCGTCAGGGAAAGTCAGGGAAATGAAATGTGGTTAAGGAAAATCAGGGGAATGAAATGTGGTCATGGAAAGTCAGTCAAATCTTGACATTTTGACCATTAAGTCAGGGAAATTCATAATATCTGGAAATTTGTTATGGCACAACTACATGTATTTTGATTGGTATAAGTATCTCACGAAAAGCATTAGAAAAGCTGTATTTGTGATGTACTTCTTCTAAAAGTTTCGCCCACGGCGTTTTCATTATTATTTCTTATCATTATCATTAATTTTCCTTATGAAAAATTCATCTTAAATTGATTATTTTTGTTTCAAAAATATCGCCATTGACGTTTCCGTCGTTATGAAGAATTTTTTAGTATTTCAAAAAAGAAGCCTCAAAAAATGCAGTGTTTGAAATCTATTGGTTTCAACCACTAGTATGCATCATTATTAATTTTAATACATTAAAGTCCAATATCTCTCGTAATTTTTCAGAAATTTCGCCTATGACAGTGTCTTAATTATTAACATTATTATTTATTCTTACAAAATTGTGGGCTTATTTCACCATTTCTGGATCAGATCTAAAATTTATAAAATTTCCCCCATATTGTATATTTGCTCGGATCAAAACTGTGAAACTTGTTTGGAAATTTTCCAAAAAGTGTCTGGAAAACCTAGAATTGTCAGGGAAATTCATTTGAAGATTTGGCTAATGATCCTGCCAGAAACATACAAAAATGTAGTTAATTGTTGTGTTGCAGATAAAGTTAATTTTAATTACATGTGACGTTTTATTGATAAGTCAGGGAAATTAATCAGATTTGGCCAGTGAAAGTCAGGGCAAGTCAGAGTAATTGAGTTGTAAATCTTGATATGAACCATAATGTAATTCAGAACGGAAAATGAATAATTCCTTGCGCAGCTGTGTTTTTTAATCTTACGGTCTTTGAAAATCAGCATTTGGCAATTAATTATATTTAATGAAGTAAATGCATTGTTGGGTATATTAAATAAATATGTATGGCTACCATGGGGGTGTTTTGAAAATCGGAATTGAATTTCAAATGTGCAGTGCTTCGACGATGAGGTTGATGGGAATTTTGATGATATTTCTAATAACTTAAAATATATTAAGAGACCATCATGTGGTGAAAGCAGTTCTATCGAATGCCACACGTAGCTTACTGGTGCTTAACAAATGCAGTAAAATAAGCTTTATTTTAACTTCCAAATGAACTAACGGACCCACAAGGGCGTGTTAAGGCATGAAATTAAACGTGCGATTTTGCAACAGAAAAATTTGGAGCAAAGGTGGAAGCTGAAACGTGGCTTTCGGTTTCAGAGGCAAAAAATTAATTAAATTTCCATGTGGCAAACCCCTGAGAAAATGCTATTTGGACCACGATAACACCTCCAGAAGTACTGTACTGTGCCTTGAATAAATTGCCAGTTTTGGTGATTGAAATAATGCAGATATGGAATTGCCCACTTCAGCTTTATGCATCTCCAGAGTGACATGTTGATTAAAATAATGTAGGCAGGGAAGAAATGCTCCGTTTGGTCTGTCGCATTTCAAGAAACAAAGGAGTTAAATTCTTTCGAATTCTCAAAAAAATAAACGCAAAGGTACGTGTACTCAATTTTGCGATGTGACGCTAAATGTTCCACTTAGCAATTTTTAAAAAAAATATGCAGAATTTTAATAGGTAAGAAAGTTTGCCTGTTTGGCAGGAAAAAGTCTCACAACGTCCTAACTTTAATAAGTAACACGGATTGTTTAGATTCGCTAGGTGTCCAAAATGCCTTGAACAAACTTCAAATGCATATTGCACGACATAACTCGTAAAATATTTTCATTTTATTGTACACCTGAAATTACAACTACGATAGAACCTCTGTAAGTTGATTAAACAAGGAACTGTCGTAAACTGGTCAGCATAAGAAGGTGGTCAACATATGTAACGAGACTTGTACTGACACACGATTTCAATTCTATGAACTGCATAAACTTGCATTTTACAGTATTCATTCATCATTGATGAATCATCCATGAATAATCTTATTAAAATGTTCATAATACAGTACCAGTATTGCTAATGTGCTGAACATTTCTCCAACAATTACACGTACTGTACAGTAGCACTGGAATTTTAGCGCTACGTTATTCTATGAGCACTTCATTGCAGTACAACTACAACAAATGGGGGTCATCGTTATCATATTCATTGTTAATAATCTATTAAAAGAAACTTTGTTAATAAATAATGATGTGCATGTATGATTGACGAGGAGAATAAGACAAAAATATCTCGTTGCACTCATTAATTCCTCGAAATATCAGCCAAATCGGTCTTACAATCTTATAATAGATGCACATGCATGCAAGTATACATGAAATTAGTGTGTGCAAAAATACATGAGAAATTACAGCCAATGTCAACACCTATCAAGCTTCTGTATGTACGCAATATTGTAGGTGGAAGGCATTTATATCAAATGGTGGTATTTCTATGTTTTTTACTTGTTCACCATTACCTGTTTTGAAGTTCACACTTGCACGTATGTACACGTATAACAGGGTTCATACCGTCATGGAAAGTCAGGGAGTCATGGAAATGAAATGTGGTCAGGGACACATTTTATGGTGAAAATGTCACCATGAAATTTGTTATGGCACAACTATTTAGAAAAGCTATATTTGTGATCTACCTTTTTCTAACAATTTCGCCTATGGCGTTTTCAGTATCATTTATTTTCATTATGTAAAATTCACTTAAAGTGCATTATTTTTGTTAGCAGAAATTTCACCTACGGCGTTTCCGGCATTTTGAAGAGTTTTTTAAAGTTTCAAAGAAGAAGTCCTCAAAAAATGCTGTGTTTGAGAACTAGTGGTTTCAACCACTACTAATGTTATCGCATCATTTTTAATGTTAATACACTAAAAATCCGATATTTTTTGTAATTTTTAAAAAATGTCATCCGTATGGTATATTTGCTTGGATCAAACCTGTAAAAATTGTTTCTTGAAAGTGTCTGGAAATTTTCCAAAAAGTGTCTGGAAAACCTAGAATAGTCAGGGAAATTATTCAGATTTGGTCAGGAAAAGTCAAGGAAATTGAGTTGCAAATTTTGGTATGAACCATGTATAAGCAACACATGCAATTTTATATTTCTGAGGTTGAAATGGTAGGCTGTCACTCGCATATGCATTATGCTCTGACAACGTGGCTATATCTTGGACGACTAAACATGATTAAAATGGCTTGCACAGCTAAATGGAGCAACGACATACATTACAAATATCCATGATATACTTCTGGAGCCACATTTTGTGACCTTTGCTAAATGGCTTAATAACCCTCTCGCGTTTGTGCAAAGCGTAGCATCCTGCTATGATATTACACAGCTTATTTCATGGCAAAATAGCATGCTTGCTGTCATGCCTTTTTGAACCAGTGGGTGGCAGCACCGTGGGCAGCATCTTAAGATGAAAACAGCTACGGAATGTTGAATTTATTAAATCTGGTTATTGCAATGCTGGGAGAGTGGATACAAAAGGGGGATTTGGATACATTTTGAAACGTTCGGTACAAATGGATACAAAATAGCTATTTTGGGGCAAAGTGGATACACATGATTTTGTGTGTGTTGTTGGAGTGATCTTTCTATCAGTGGTCAATCAGTTCTCGCTTTATGCTCCTAATTCTGAGTACTAGTACTACACAGTGCATTAACACTGTCTTAATTCAAACAACATTATCCAGAATAATGGGACATAATCATCTCGTATCACCACATAAGCACACTTTATATTAAAATTAAGAAAATAACGGTGACATAGACCTACAAATTTCTTACTCAATGTCTTTAATCTCTTTAATCTCAATAATGTCTTTATACATGAGAAATTGAATTTTACATGCTAGGCTATTGATAATTTTCAAAATATAAGTGCTTAGTCAATTTCGAAAAAGATTGGCTACGTGATTTTTTTCTAACATTAGTGAGAAAGTTCGTGAGGAGTGGATATGTTCGGATACCGATAAATTCTGAGGTTACATCTTGGATACAAATCAGTCTTGGTGGATACATTTTAGATACAGATCAATCAGTCTTTGGTGCATACATTTTGGATACAAATCAGTGTTTTGGTGGATACAATTTTGCTTAGACCCACTACTAGCCCTGTTATTGCGAAATTGCACTGTATCAACTGTTTACTCCACTATGGATGGATGTAGGTGGATACAGTTTGGATACAAATCACTCTTGGTGGATACATTTTGGATACAAATCAGTTTTGGTGGGATACATTTTGGATACAAATCAGTTTTGGTGGGATACAAAAATCAGTTTTGGGGGATACATTTTGGATACAAATCAGTTTTGGGGGATACATTTTGGATACAAATCACTCTTGGTGGATACATTTTGGATACAAATCAGTCTTTTGTTGGGTACAATTTTGCTTAGACCCACTCCCAGCCCCGTTATTGTTGAATTTCACTGTATCAACTGTTTACTCTACTATGAAAGTAGAGAATAATGAGTACATTATTAGGGAAATTTGCAGTTTCTGGACACGTTCTTGGTCATCTATTTCGAAGACTGACAAGGACGTCCAGAGGCCAGAATTCCCATTTCCATTCCTGATCGATTCCCAATTCAAAGCCTGTCAACTCCAACTTGCCAAAAACATTTCGTTGTCCCAGACTTTCATTCGGCCCTGTCCACCCGTGCCTTAACACGCAGTCCTTAGCATATGAAAACGAATTGTTTTGCTTCAGTCTCTTCTTTCTTCATTTGAGACCTGTCAACAATGGACTCCTCAGCCGTTCCACTGACGTCACAGCGTTCCCCTACCTCATATGAATTCAATAGAAGTTTCATATTTTCTTTCGGCAACTTATTTCGAGGCATAAATTATTCATTTTGCGAAACCTCGACGGGATTGGCAATCCGCTGATGGGCTGGTAACACAACAAAATGCCATGGAATATTCATCAACGTCTCACGTGTTTCGCGAAGATGTGATAAAATTCGATACGTGATCCTTAAGTACATGCGGTAACCCGCGATGGGCACATGCATTACAGAGCGCAAAAAAGCGGCGAAAGTGTGCCCATGATTGCCAAATAAGTGAAGCAAAAAAAAATCCAGGGTTTTAAATTATTGCGAACTGAAGATGGGCTTTCCATGGGCTAGCTGCGATTCCCAGGATTACCATTCCAGACTGAAAATCTCGGATTATGGCATCGAATGGCAATATGACATTGAAATGCTTGAGAAATGCTCTGGTCAAGTCTGGATGCTGGAAGTGCATCTTCAAGACACATACTTTATCGTAAGAAAGATTGGATGTCAGTTTTTCTGCTTGATCCATGGAAACTTTGAAAACTTCTTAGTTAGGAATTTGCCCAAGAAGCTGAAATGAAATTGATAAGAATACATGCACGACTATATTCGTTTTCCATGATTTTCAATATAACAGGGTTCCCACAGAAATTGGGATTAATCCAGGGAAACCTGGGGATTTCAGGGGATTTGAACCTTACTGGGAAATCTGGGAAGATTTGGGGAAGTTTGAAATAATTAAGAAAAATCAGTGAATTCCTAACTTAATTATAATTGCAATCTAGAAGGTATTTCATAATGTACATGTATATGTATGTCGATTATGGCGCGTAACGTATTTTGAAGTGAAGTTGCCCTTTGCAAAATATAAGAAAACCCCAATTTCGTTCCATTACGACAATAATGAATTACATGTACAGTATGCAATGTTTGTGATTTGTGATTGGGACAATGCAGTTTTAAAAACATCGATAATTGCTCATAAAATGCTAGGGGCGTTTCATTTATATCAATGCCACCCGAATTATGAATTAATCCAGTAAGAGATACAATGTGTCATGTGTCATGTGTCATGATGGTCACTCGCGGAAAAAAAGTCTAGCTCGCTGTGACGCATTCAGAGAATTTTGAAACCAACTTAATTACACTAATTAGGCATCGCTCTACAACTTTCTAATTCGCACTAGGATCCTATGACCTTGAACTGGACATTCAAGGTCCCGGAAAATTGGTTTCCCGATAGCCCGTGGTCGACTCTAAAAGTTACCTTCAAGAACTATCATAATTAAACCCTGTATAATTGTTACGCCTTTCATTCGTTGTAATTAATATACTGTATATTGCTTCGAGCATTACGTTTCTTCATGAAATATTGCTTTGTAATGATCTTACTGTGAATCACAATGTTTATAATCCAGTATGACGTTCATTACCACGGCCTTGAAAACAACGCAAATGAATTGTATATAAAACTTGACGTCAAAGCTATTATCAGTTGCTCTGTAATTGTTTTCATGAAGTATGGTGTTATTTGAGCCTGTTCTAATATTTAATGCTTCAGCAGACTTTTAGGAGCTACTTAATTAAAAATGAAGCTGATTTAAATACTCATTGGGTCTAACAAAGCTTTTTATTTGTGAATTCACTTGAGATTTGCTGCTAAGCCAACTATATCATGTACATGTAACTGATACTGTTTTGAGTGTATCCTCGTTTATTTTCTTTATTTGAAAATCACACGCAGGCCATCAGCGTGTAATCATAATCCGAAAAAAGGACATAATTAATCTGTTAATTTTTAATACTGCCAGGTGCTAATGGAAAGCGGAACGAAGAACTCATCTCATTATGATACATGTGTGCTTTAATCATGTGGCGATTATGCAGCATTTCCCTTGTAGTCCCACTGCATGATACTCGTGTTTTATCCATTTGTTTTTAATAATTATCATTGTGTGCGTTTTCCGACAAAAACAATTTAGCTGTCAGAAGAGCCAAAACAGGGCCTAGAAACTGTGCAAATAGATGAGTGTTTTCAGGCAGGGAGTCTTCCACTCTTAATAATTCAAATAGAATGTTGTTACTTTTTTATGTAATTTAATACTACAGGAAATTATTTTTGCTGGAACGATATGCAGAACGCGAATAATTCTACTGTAGTTATGTACATGTACATGTATGTTCAAGTTTTAATGACCATCTTTGGTTCGTTTTAATAGTCACTCGAAAAATTCATTTATCGAGTCAATATACATGTAAAATCAATATACGATCACCAATATACAGTGTACATATAAAATCAGAATATGATGACCAATATACAGTGTACATGTATGACCAACATACGTGTACTTGGATATAACCAGACACAAAACATCCGAGAGCGACCATGTACAACTGTGAGATCAGAGGACATTCAACAGATTCACGATGGACTGGATTCCTCCAGACCTGGAAAACCTGGTCAAGTCAGGGAAATTCAACGAACCAATAACAAATTTTACATAGCCGGTTATTGGTTAGCACAAAAAATCAAAAAATGGCAAGCAATTCTGCAAAAGAAATTTAAAAAATAAACTAAATTTGCTGTTTCCCAGGGTGTCTACCGTCCATGAAAGTCATGAAAGGAAATTCAAGTAATGGAAGTAATGGAAAAGTCATGAAATTTACATCAGAGTCATGGAAAAGTCATGAAATTTACAACAGGGTCATGGAATTTTTGAAGTCATGAAAAAGTAATGGAAAAGTCATGGAATTTGCAATACCAAACCCAGTAGACACACGGTTTCCTTGTGAAAATTTGTGTTCTATTTTCTGTTTATTTCAGCGTTCCTTCCTCAGAGTGGTCAGGGAAATTTGTTTTAAAACCTGGAAATGTCAGGAAATTTGAAAATGCCAACTTTTTGACCCTGATGGAGTAATTTATCTTTTCGTATAAATTGACGTCTTTAGGTGTGCATGTAATTTAATATTGGTTTAACACGTGAATTCATCCAAAATGCATGCTCTATTTCTGACTAATAGGATTTGTCTCGCATGCAAAGGCCACCTAGAAGCTCAGACTTTGCCTTTTCTATCTGCTTTCAGCACATTATTGTAAAATTGAGTGTGACAGCATTGATGACCACAAATATAGGCCAGAAAGCCCAGAATGATTGAAATTATATTTAGGCATGGGCGTTTGCGTAACGAGGGGAAATGGCGAAAGCACACGGCATGTCTGCCTTACATTAATGCACGCTAGCATTGGCATGTCTGTTTATAAAAGGACGGAAATGAACAAAAATTGTTACAGACAGTTTGCGTTATCATTTACGTGACAAGATGCAATTTAGCAATAATGACGAAGACTTGGCATCTGCAGCTAGTGACAAACTTATACTGACATGATTTGATAAAAGTTTATTGACTGGGATCTAGCAAATCCAACATGTAAAGGTGGGTATAACACTAGGAAATGCTAGTTTCGTAAAACCTTTTTGGGATGAGTAATATTTGTGAGAATAGTTTACTTACCCCAAAGTAAAATTAATTTTTGTTGCATTGCTCATGGCTGGGAGAGTGGAAACAAAAGGTGATTTTAGATTCATTTTGATGTGTTTGTTACAAATGGATACAAAATAGCTATTTTTGGATAAAGTGGATACAAATGTTCTTTTGTGCCTTATGTAAGTGATCTTTCTGTCAGTTGCATGTATACACGTGTGACACACTGCATGTGTCAGTTCACCAATCAGTACTGTGACTAGTATATTTTACGTATAATTCTGACTATAGCCGTACAAATAATTTTACAGTTGACTAACAAGACTAATTTAAATAATACATCATTGAAAATATGCCAAATTGGCCTGATTTCATATATTGATGATGTATAATAAATGCTGAATATATTTCAGATACCTGCTGCAATATATAACTAATATATTACAGCAGGTATCTTAAATATATTGGTAATAATGTATATTATAAATGCTGTTAAAGTATATTTGTAATATATTGTATCATGTATAAAATAAATATATGGGAAATACTGTATATTGCACATACATGTATACACACATTTTTTCATTAATGTGACATACATGAGCATAGCATGAGCATGAGCACAAATAGCATTATGCATTATTATTTACTAGTAAGCTATTCTGTGTACGAGCGTATGTGTACTCATTCGGAACAGTTTGATTAGTCAATAACATTCTGCAAAACATTTTCAAGAAATAGCTTATTTTAAATTCGTGGAATTTTATCATAGAATGCACTACCAAGAAAAGTCACTTTGTTTAGAATTCGTTTTCAAATAATACAGTTTAATAAGCATATTGCGTAAAACCTTTTACTACAGTATACAGGGGCAAATCGCACATTTTTGTAAATATGAATAGTGCGACACAGGTTATTCCTTAAACAGGATGCTTTTGAAAGTTAAGAATGTTAAACATTACCCCAATTTTTAAGCGTTACAATTAGGAGAACAGGATTTCCATAGATAGCATATTCAGTACACAGTAGGTAGGGATTCAAAAAGTAGACTTTTTATGGACGTCTAAATTGCACCCCCTTATGCAAGTGAAATTGTCATATCAAAACATGTTTTTGTACCGTTATCCTAATAAGTGCTGTTTGACATATTTTTACGAAGTATATTTACCAAGATATTTTTTTCGGAAAATTCCACTTGATTTTGGCTTATGGGTTATAAACATAGAACATAAGTTCGCAGCATTTCAACTCAGCATTCCCATATGGAAAAAAATGTGGGAAATATATATTTTTTAAATTATATAATTTATATAACGGACATATACCAAAATTGGCCCAATCCCTTATACATATATTGATTTTATAAGTGTTTTTAAAATAAAATATATTTATAATATATTATGTCATGTAGAAAATAATAAGCACAAAATATATAGGGAATATATTGCACAATATACACACTTTTTTCATTAATGCTACGGTGATTGAACTGGGGACCTTTGGGTGAGACACACACCATACATTTTCATCCACATGTTCAAGATGGAGATGCAGTGTAAAACTTGGGGTTATAATTTGCGTTTTTTGGGTACTATTTCTTGACGTAATTTTATCCTAAATAGCCCAATTAGGTTCTTGAGATGCTAAAAGTACGATCAAAATACTTGTAACGTTTTTAATTGTCACGTCGATTCGTGGACTTGACCACTTCTTCAGATGCTAATACAATTTGAAATATAACAGATTAAAGTTACACCGACAACACTACATTTACAATTACATTACAAAAAAATTGTAACTGTTGCGTTGTTAGTGTAATTTTAATCTGTTACATTTCAAATTGTATTTTAGAACTTGAAGAAGTATTTTGATAGTGATTGTAATATCTCAAGTTCTTGCTACACCGGTCACTGATAAGATGTTTATAAAAGGCCCAATTAGGTATTTACATTATATATACATTTCCATAAGATATAGCATATTATGAAAAATATATTCTTTCTATAATGTCATTGAATTTGTTTTCGGTTTATATTATTGCCAAAATATTTGTCATGTATTACAAATATAATTCCTTTTTTAAAATAATAATATAGAATATAGTATATAGTATATAATATAAAGTTTTAAAATGTGTATAATATATTAAGAAAATATATCAGTATATTTATAATATATTACTGGCATATAATTTGTCCATATGGGAATTCCATACAGTCCATTTTTACTTTGAATTAACAACATGATTTTGCTACAATGCAACTCAACTTTCTGCAGCCAGGATTCATATGCGGTCTCCCAATACTTCTTTCAGTGTCATTTGAGTTGTGACAAATTAGCTATTTCACGTGACAACTCTTGAATGCCGTTGTTTGATTATCATCCATCTAGCCAGAGGCTTTGCCCGACCTTTATGCAGTGTTCCCAAACTGCACAATGCTGCCATCCTGCCATTCCTGCAAAGACATTTGTTCACTGGTTCAGTGGGAAAGCCTAGCGAGAACATTGATCAAAAAATCTCTTGCGAGATTGCCGAGCACTGGGGTTTAATATCCCCAATGCTCCGAAGCATCTGTGTCCCTCGAAAATTGCGTTTTTGGGCTTCTTCAATACGTTTTAATCATTGAAAATGCCTTTGTGTTGCTTTGGTTCCTTTTCATTGCTGGTTCTCAAGCACCTGATGTCGTTTTTCAGTTGATGAAAATTGCGAATGTGTTTGCACTCTTTGGCAAATTTGCTCTCGTATTTAACTCAAACTGAGTAAACATCAACATCACGCGTATTTATGGTGTGAAAGTTATTGCTCAAAGCCAGCGGTTTAATGGAATTTCGACGTTTTCTCAAAGGCACTGTTAACAAATGCCAAGGTTGCATTTACAGGTACTGTAAGTGCCTGTGGCATTTTGTGAACACACTGATAACATGCATTACATACATGTACAGTAGAACCACTGTAAGTTGACCATCGCTAATTGGTCAACATAAGGAGGTGGCCAACATATGGAACGAGGCTTATTACTGACTCAGGATTTGAAAAAAAATGTGGAAAATATAATTTTTAATTATATTATATATATTTGGGACATATACCAAAATTAGCCCAATCCCATATATTGATAATATATATTATAAGTGTTGTCGAAATATGTATTTATAATATAGTGTGTCATGTATAAAATAATAATTGCAAAATATATTGCACAATATAAACTTTGTTTATCATTATTGCAATGGGGACCGAACCGGGGACCTTTGGTTAAGTCTCATACCATGTATTTTCAGCCAATGTGCAAGCTGGTAATGCAGTGTTAAAACTTGTGGTTATAATTTGTCTCGTTTGTTGTGTACTATTTCTTGACTTGATTTTATCCCAAATAGCCCAATTAAGAGTTTACATTAAATATACATTCCCAAATTTGTTTTGCACAAATGCTTTGGTAAGTAGACATATATTATATTACGAGTATATTGTAAGATATTAAATATATAATGAAAAATATATTATTAATATAATATGAATATATTTGTCTTCGTTATATATTATTACCAAAATATTTGTCATATATTGCAAATATAATTCTTTTTTAAGATTTATGTGTAATATATTAACACTATATATTAATATATTCGTAATATATTATTCTCATATAATTTTTCCATATGGGCAGTATTGCTAATGTGCTCCAAATTTATCCAGCAAACATATACAGTACAGTAGAGATCGACAATTGAAGGGGTTCAAAATGAAATCGTGTGCCTCTGTAGAGGCAGTTACTGTTCAGAGATGTATAGTATAACTTTTGCAAGCAGAAAATAACTTTAACCATCCATGACTTTACATGTTGAGACCATGCTGGTCAACATATAGAGAGTAAATTACTATTGTGTGCCATAGTCCAAGTGATCAACATACAACATACAGAGGTGCAGGTGGTCAACATGTAGAGGGCGCTTCTCATTGAGTTAATGTGGTGACCATCCGATCAATTAAAACGTGGTCAAAATAAGAGGTGGTCAACTTTGGAGGTTCTACTCTATGTGCATGTTTAACCAACTGTTTATTTGTTATATGGATTTATTTTCAGATGTATTGGCTTTAGAAATATCTTCTATCCAATACTGTTTGGACTTTGCGTTGATTTTTCTCTCCTAAAACGTCCAAATG
The DNA here is from genome assembly GCA_034687865.1 of Kryphioiulus occultus. Classification (NCBI taxonomy): domain Eukaryota; kingdom Metazoa; phylum Arthropoda; class Diplopoda; order Julida; family Julidae; genus Kryphioiulus; species Kryphioiulus occultus. Next base: position 17,349 of record JAQGAF010001174.1, on the reverse strand, counting down.
CCAAATCGAATTGCAGATATTATTCGCATTAATGGCAATATAAAGTGTGATAGACTGAAAAATTGCGCTCCTGACATTTGAATGCCCCCCTGCCATAACGTCATGTGTAAGGGCATATTAACGTGATTGCTAATGGATGTGTTTTATTGGATTAACGATACGTTCAATAACCCCATTAGCAGAATGTCAAGTGTTCCGTGCTCGTGCCTTCTGGCTGCCGGATTTAAAATTGTCAATATGGCATTTAAAGGTCGTGACTTGACCGCTATTGCTTTGCCATTGTAAGTTGCCTAAATCCGCTACGAAATGATGTAAATCAGTAAAGGATCTTTCTAAGAGGATGATGACGTGGTGTTGCACTATCGGAAGGGACACATAAAACATGTTTATGATGAATGGCCATAAAGTGCATGACGACTATCTGACAAAACAGATTGGTGTACTTCGGTATAGTTTTTGCTCCAGGATACACACTATGAGAAGGTAGGCTTCCCCTAACGGCTCGTAGGCTGGCAGTGATTGCCTGGCGGTTAGGGGCAGCTTAAACAGCCATTACATTGTTAGGTTAGTTGTGATTTGGATATTCACAAAAGAAAAAAAGGATAATTTCTAACAACTATAACATGCAGGTGTCATTCTTGTATTCAGCGAAACTTCAATTATCCGGCACTCGTTTAATCGCCAGTCTCTGTTAACCGTCACCATGTCAAGACAAAAGAAAGCCACCGAAAACATTTTTTTAAAAGGAAAACAAGGTATTTTCACACAAAACTAAACTTTTATGGCGTGCTCTCGTACAAAGCAGTTACCAGAATTGTGCGAGCTTCCAGAAAGTTCCAAAAACTGACAAAACTTTAAAAAAAAATACAGATGTTTATATACAGTACATGTATGTATTCCGTTATCAGTTTTTTCGAATATACGTCACACTCATGTTTCCGACCCCTGGCGGATGATCGAAGTTTCACTGTACTAGACAACGCATACTAGAAATACTAATACTGTAGAACCTCTGTAAGACCCAAGGGACTGTCCCAAGCTGGTCAATATAAGGAGGTGGTCAACATTACGAACGTGGCTTGTACTGACACAGGATTTTAAAGCTTGATCTACTTGTACTTACATTTTACATTAATCATTCATCATTCATGAATCATTCATGAATAATCTTATTAAAATATCCATATTACAGTACCAGTTTTGCTAATGTTCTGCAAATTAGAAAGTATATTCATGCAATTGTCCTTACTGTTGTGGTAATAAATGGCACAAATCTGGAATCAAATTCGGCGATGTTTTATTTTTGAGTTTCCAATTAAAAGGGAAATTTCTCCTATTTACTGCCAAAGCCCCCTTTATACTGAAGGGGTTCAAAAATGAACTCTTCTACCTCTATAAATACAGTTACTGTTCAGGAGTGTACAGTTTACGATTTGCTAGCAGTAAATACATTTAATCAACCATTACTTTACATGTGGAGACCATGCAGGTCAACTTACAGACAGTAAATTACTTGTGTGTGTCACAGTCCAAGTGGTCAACGTACAACATACAGAGGTGCGGGTGGTCAACATGTAGAGGTCACCTTCCATAAAGTTAATGTGGTGACCGTCCGGTCAGTTAAAATGTGGCAACATAGGGATATGGTCAACATGGGGAGGTGGTCAATTTTAGGTTTTACTGTATTTAACCTTTTAATTTTTTGCATGGGGGCTAACTGAAAGTACGCTTCTCCTAACGGCGCATAGGCTAGCAGTGATTGCCTGGCTGTTAGGGCAGCTTAAGCAGATATTGCATTGTTAGGTTAGGTCGTGTTAAATACAAATAAGGCCTTACAAAAAACTACGATTTTTACGGGAAAACCTTGCTTTTAATATTCAATAAAACCCAACATTGATGCTCTTACCAAGTTAAATAAAAGGGTGTAACAGACGCACTTACGTTTCGAATATGAGATACAGCTACATGCACCTCTGTAAAGACAGTTATACTGTTCATTAGGGTACTTTTACAGTATAAGTTTTGCAAGCAGCCAATAAATTTAATCGTCCATGACTTTACGTGTTGAGACCATGCTGGTCAACATGGGGAGGTGGTCAACTTTGGAGGTTGTACTGCATCATAAGTATATTTGGAGCAATCACTATTCATGCGCAAATTTATCCGAACTAATTTCTGACGTTTTCGATTCTCGTTTCTGAAGTTTGGCTGGGTTTTCTTCACGGTTTTTGAGTGCATCTGGAATGTCAGTTCAGACATTTGGATATTGGAGAAAAACATCGATCACCGATACGAATGTCAGCTAGGAACTTTTGAAATTGTAACAATCGTGGCTTTATGGCCACGTTAAGACGACCGTAAAAGCAACTGTTATTGGTGTGGGTCCGTGCATCGCTAGGGATATTTTTCCGGGGGCCATCTTGAAATGTCTTTCTCACTTCCGCCTCCTCCTCAGACCCAATCATTATGAAATGATCGGTGAATTATGCGCTGGCAGAAATCAATTACGTGTTTTCTCCTTTTATGTCCTCGTTAGCCGGCGGCTTACCGTGCAGCGTCTATTTCATTACTCCGGCAAACTCTAATTAAATATGTAAACATGCAGGGAAATTCGCCAGTGCGGCAGGCGTAATTGCAATTGCAGATGTCTTAACTGGGCCCCAGACACTCGTTCCAATCTATATATTAATAGACTCACTATGGCAGCGTTAAAGCGGACCTTAGACGCCCTAGCGGACGGAATTGGCTTCAATAATGTGCCAGCATCCATTAGGTTCAAATGTGCTCGACCAGTCCCTGGGTGTTTAACGTTTTTCCTCGGAACGCAACTAATTGAAGAGTTGTTCCAACGTGAAAGCAGTGAAAATGTCGTTAAAACTTGCACTGGTTGCATTAGCGGCCAACTTTCACTCAATCTCACTGATTCAAACAATTGTTTCACTGGATAGAAAAATGAAAATCAATGCCTGGTCGGCTTACTTTAGGTCTACTCCAGTGTGTGTACCGGTCATGGAAGTCATGGAAAAGTCACTAAATGAGATTCAGGTCATTGAAGTCATGCAAAAGTCGTGAAATTTACATCAGGGTCATTTAAAAGTCGTGAAATACACATCAGGATCATGAATTTTATAACAGGGTCATGGAAATGTCATGAAATTTATATCAGAGTTATGGAAAAGTCATGAAATTTATATCAGGGTTATGGAAAAGTCATGAAGTTTACCTCAGGGTCATGGCAAGGTCGTGAAGTTTACGTCAGGGTCACGAAAAAGTCATGAAGTTTACGTCAGGGTCATTGAAAAGTCATGAAATTGACATCAGGACTATGGAAAGGTCGTGAAGTTTTTATCAGGGTCAGTGAAAAGTCGCGAGGTTTGCGTCAGGGTCATGAAAATGTCATGAAGTTTACATCAGGATCATGGAAAAGTCATGACATGTTTCCTCGAACTTGTTTCCAACCTAGAAATGTGGAAACGCTTTTAGGAAAACCCTAGGTGTGGACGAGACTTTGCGAGCAAAGGCGTTAAGCGTGTTGTTAGATTATTGTGTTCGTCTGAATATTAATTTTGGATAAACATTGGAATAATCGCTGGTCTATTTGTGCATATAATATTTATATGTGAACCCCGAAATACACTCTTAATTTTTATTTCCCCCAGTGACCTATCAACTATCCACCCACGTCATTTTTTGGGGTAATTTCCACTTTTGTAATTCCCAGAATATTGCTCAGGTTTTCGTCAAATATCTCATTTCACGTAAAAGAAATTCACGAATTCTTATAATTAGCCCAATTTCACCTTTTTAATAGCTTAAATTTGGCAACATTGCACTTTATGATGCGACCCTTATTTGTCAAATGATATTGTTATTATTCTTCCGGTATGCACGGTCTAATTGGCATTGTGAAATTAAAGCTTAATGTAATGTGATTTTCTCTTAACGGAATTTTGGACAGGTGCCACTGACATTCCTATTCTCCTGTTTATTTAGTACAAGCAACCGAATTGCGCACTGACTTGATAATAAGCGTTCATGGGTTTTTGCGTTGATGGAGTCAATCCAAGCTGCTGACATTTCATGCAACCATCGCGTACTTCCTGCCAATACATGCTAGGAATTTCTGGCTCATTTTTCCGAAAATCGATGCATTATTATGCAGTGCTTATTCAAAATGTGCAGTGTTTCTGCGCGCTGTTAAGTTGAGACATGACTAGAAAATAGGCTCAGGGTTTGTCATTCATGCTTGGCAAACTTACCTGAAAATCGTTTTTTCTCTTCCCCAAATAATTGCATTATGTTGCCATTTTCGGTTGTGCTATTTTTGGGGACGTGGATGGTGATTTTTTTATACAAAGCTTTATACGAAACACAGATACGATTGCACTTTCAGCAAATTTCTCATTTCTTTTCTTCCTTTCTGCCTTATGAAATTTCCCGCAGCATTCAAAGACATGTATATGCCATAATCTCACTACTTTCTAAAAAATATTTAGGATTTTTTTGTACTTATTAGAGTATCAAACTTCAATCACACACGAAATTTTCCTTAATAAATACCTAATACTCGAAATTCTCCACCATTTCGTTAATACATCGTAATTTTTCCACGATGATGCCTAAATAATATTGAGTTAGAGAAATTTCGTACGAATTAGGTACGTTTTGACGTCATTTCTTTGGCCAAAAATGTGTTTTCGGCGACATGGTACGAAAATTACGCATTTCGTGTGAAATCATGGCATAGATTTCGTAGCCTGTCTCACTCACACGAAATAGTCACAAAGAAAAGGTTCGCGCGCGTAGAAAACATTGTGATCAGGGTAATGGGGACTTTCATAAAATAAATCCCTATTTGCCAACATGGACTAATAGGGATATAGCAGAACTATATATGGTCACACATCTTTATTAGTGATTTGGGGTATTTTCGGTCGAAATTTCTCTAACTGTTTTTACTAAATACGAAAAAGAGCGTGTACTTACGAAATGCGATTTAGTTTTCGTATTTATTTTATTTCGGTCGAAATTTCTCTAACTCCCTAATGCTCATCAAAGTAACGCTGGATAGTGGTATTAGATAGTTATTAAAATATATAATTTTATTCAATAAATGCCGAAGTTGAAAGTGGAACTTGTATGGACCTCGAAAAATGCCAGCAACTTGATAGAAGTGCAAATAACGAGTCAGTAAAAAACTTATACCAATAATCGAGGATTATGTTCTCAAATCCCTCCGCAAGATGCAATTGTCCAGCAGGGATAATAATGTTGCACTCTTGATTGTCCGAAATCCATGCAAAACCAAGATAAAGATTGGACATGGAAAAAAAATTGGACATTAAATGCATCGACATGTTATGCATTTTGGCGCCCTGCTTGTTGTTTTCAATTTTTCATTTGCCAACAAACTTTCCACGTTATCGATTTTATGGCACATGTGAGCACCTCCAGCGAATATTACTCCGTTGCAGTTATGGTCGACGCAATTAAAATTCATCCTAAATTAAAGCGGGGAACAAAAGTTTACCACTTGAAGTAGACCGAGGAGAATCCCAAATGCATGCCTAAGCTCAGAAAATTACCCTAAAATTAATTAAGACAATCCCCAGGTTTATTGTGCTTCGCAATATGAGTTGTTATTTTCGGTCTTCCTCAGTTTCCTCTTTATGGATGATAAGCATATGCTACAGCCTCACACATCATCTCGTTAGGGTTTCCAAGGTCTTTGCAAAACCACCGCAAGCACCGTCCCACTTGGCTCGTCAATACTGATTAAAACCATCTTTTCTGCACTGTCTCCATCCATGCTCAAAATATACCATCTTTAATCCTGCCCCTTACAAAAGAACTTGGTGGGAAAAAGCCATTCCACATTTAGCTGCTCTGGAAAAAGTACCTGATAAAGTTAGGTAATCCCGGACCCACATACCCTGGTGTGTATACAGGCAGGGATTGGCAGGGAAATGAAATGTGGTCAGGAAAAGTCAGGGAAATGTGGACATTTTGCCCAAAAAGTCAGGGAAAGTCAGATGGGAGTCAGGGAAAACTTTCATAAAAATTTTTAATTTCAATTTTGTGACTGGAAATTTTTAATTTTCAATTCATTTTTGCGAAAAACACGCTATAAATTATACCTACAATTCGTTATTTCCAGTAGTTTTTCAAAAATTTCGACTACGGAGTTCCCTTTTAAAGAAACGAGCTGAAATCCATCGTAGAAATAAATATGTTTAAATTGAGGGACAATGTCTTGGGTTGATCAAGGAAACAGTTGATCTTTGGGTGCATACACATGTGACCCACTGCATGCATGGTGTAAGGTGTTAGTAATCAAATTTCACATGGTATTGATAATGTTCAAGACAAGTCATGTCAATTCCGAAAAAGAGATTGAACAGATAGGCAATGTGATTTCGTGAAAATGTCAATGAATATCAGGGAAGTCGTGAAAATGTCAGGGAATATAAGTGCAATCGAAACATTTTTCATAATCCAATTGATTTGTCCTCATCTTGTATGAAAATTTGGGATAAAATTGTGTGGAAAAGAAAATGTGTTGTAAAATGTCAGGGAAAACGATTTGTGAATTTGAATGGGAACCATGGGATTGTAACCTGTTATGTAATTTACATCTTGACATGTACATGTACAGTACGATTGGGATAATCACACGAAGTGCTGTTTACTGTCTATTGGCAACACCATGCAAATTAACGTCATTGCATGTAACGTATATTCACATGTGAAGCGTAATTAGTTTAATCAATGGGGTAGGCAGTTCTGAAACCGATTAGGGTAGTTAAAGGCACGGCAAATTGGAGATGACTTGGGTGTTATTTATTGCCATAATTAGACAAATATTATCTAATTAGTTGCCATAAATCATTGTTTGCCTAGATTCGCCAATTTGCGGGAGACATTTCACTCACCAAACTTTCTCTGAATAACAAATTTGGTGCAGTGTGGAGTTTTCAACACATTCAGCACCTACGGGATATCATTCCATGATTTGAATACTGACAGGTTTCTACTGGAAATATGAAAAATCACGCTCGTTATTGATGTTTTGTCAACTTGCCAGCTTGGTTTCCTGCTGAATATGTTTTGAATAATTTCCATCACCAACGTTTTATTTTTGGCCTGGCTAATGAGTTGTATTAAATCAGTGAGTTTGGAAATGCATGATTGGCCACGCAAATAAGTGCTGATAATTGCATTTATCAAGGCAGTGGGCTCAATGCAAGGACATACATGTACATGTATATTTGGCTTCCTCGACCTTGATGAAGCCATGTGGCCATTATTCAAGCTTCATTTCATTGAACAATGAATGGGTCATTGCCAAATTCAGACTATAGAAAATGCATCGATTTTATGCGAACACACATACAAGTAATATGCTGGCACATACATGTATTTATTCCCAATACATGTATAGGCATCATAAAAGCAATTTATTCAATGTTGAATAATAAAGCCAGGGCTTTCTTGATTTTTTATTTTCAATTAGGTCCATGAGGGATCTTTTCGATTTTGACGCAAATCCAAATGTACTGATCAGCGCCAATGTTCCAACAATTTCGAAACCATGCAATTTTACGAATATCAGATCTGACAGCTTTTCACAACTGAGCTGCCATATTTGTCATGAGCCTGTTATCAGATGGAAGAAAATAAGTGCAGAGTTCATACCTTCAGGGAAATTCAGGGAAATGAAATGTGGTCAGGGAAAGTTGGGGAAATCTTGACATTTTCACCAATAAGTAAGGGAAAGTCAGGTCGAAGTCAGGGAAATTAATAATGTCTGGGAATTTGTTGTGGAACAGCTATTTTTATTGGTGTAACTGTTGGTATAACTGTCCGTATGAAAAATGCACCGTTTCCGTCATTATGAAAAAATTACTATCTAAAAGGAGAAGTCCTCAAAAAGGCAGTGTTCGAGATTAATAGTTTAAACCGCTAATGTACGCATCATCATTATTATTAATACAGTAAAAATGCAGTATTAGTTGTATTTTTCAAAAATTTCGCCTATGGCAGTCTCTTAGTTATTTATATTATGTCTTACAAAATTGTGGGCTAATTCCATCATTTCGCGATCAGATCTACTGTATCATTTCTTAAATTTCCACCATACGGTATACTTGCTCGGATCAAATCTGTAAAAAAAATGTTTCTTAAAATTGTCATGGAAATTTTTCATAATGTGTCTGGAGAACCTGGAAAAGTCAGGGAAATTCAATTGGAAATTTGGCTAGTCATCCTGACAGAAAAATACGAAAAATATAGTTAACTCTAGTGTTTCGGATAAAGTTAATTTGAATTACATGTGACATTTTTTATTTGATATGTCGTGGAATGTCAGGGAAATTGAGTCGCAAATTTTAGTATTTAACCATGAAGTGTCAATTCAATTCAATTCTACTCAGTACCCTACTGTCAGTAATTTAATACCATGTGGTAGGGGGTGTAGTCCATCACTTAAGTGTCACTTGGACTTCTTAACCATTTCCATGTTGATGATTCCAAATGAGCTCATTGATTTAGCATTTTTTTCCTTGACCTTTTGCAATTTAAAAACAAGGTCGAAAGTTTAGAAATGTCAAAAAGTTGTGCCTTAGTGTTTCTTGTATGGACTTGAAGCTCATAAGATTAACTGCTGATGAACAGAGTATTTCATAACTGCTCTTCATAGAAGACACAATAAGGTTGAGGGAAACCACATTGAGCTAGGTTTGCATAGAATTTCAACGGATCCATAAAATGCATTTCTATACAATATCATATTTGCATCACAAACACAAGCTTAAACTGGATTAGTGCCAGGCTCCAGGCACAAAGTCGCGGCTGCTATTCACCTCAGTCATTATTTCAGAAAATCAATAAAGCCAAACATGTAATGTAATTGAAATATTTTCTCACTGGCTTTTAATATCTCTTCGGCTCAACAGGGCGATGTTGATGAGAGGATTATGGGCTTTCTGAGATCAGCAGAGCGTTTGCAACCTTTTCACATTCACACAAGGGTTAAACTGCTGGATGATGTATTTGACACCCAAAAGACACTTTGGATTAATAAACTACCATCTCGGTATTGAAGCAATCCTTATAAATGTTTTGTAGTGATGCGTAAGGTTTAATCATACCGAAACACGACATTTATACGAAATGTTTAATTCATATTGTTCAACATGTTGTGGTGCATAAGTCGAGAAATGCCTTATTTTGCAATTTTTTTAGTTAATAACGAAAGTGTGAACACAAATATAAAATACATGCCGTATGAAGTTAACGTATAAGTAAAGTGTCCAAAACATATTACACTGTAGATTAGACACGACCAAAACCTCAAAATAACATGAAAATAACATGTTTGATGTTATTACATAAAACATTAGAATATTACAAAAATATTACTAAAAATATGTCGAAAATGATTGTTGTCTAGATTTTCACGCCTCTTTCCCCATTTTTGTGTACTTTTGGTTGTAAAATCTTTGCAATTCCCACATCCTTACCGGGTTCTTATGCATTTGACCAATGAGGCTTTCGCGCAAATATGTCGTGGTCAAGCATCTGATTGACCACTGTCAGAAAGATAATTTGATCAAAAGAGGTTTTCTGTGTTAGCCCAATCTTGTCGTTAGACGTTATTTGAACAGCCACGTAACTTAAGCAAGTCTTGATAAAAACTGTCACGAGCAATCTGGACAATTGACAACAGGCCAAAGCCATCCTCGGCAAATAGGACACTAAATATGATTTATTGCCAAGTATATCGTATCTTAAGCAGGGGTCTGAAATGTTTTTATGCTATCCCCGCCAGCCAATAACCTGCACTTAAGAGCATTTGAATACGAGCTCAGCGACTGGTGTGCTATGAAAGTTGTAAAACTTCAGTGCTAAAAATAAATATAACGTATCTAGTGTTTTGTTTTGAATGTGTTTTTGTCAGAAGATGATTGAGAACATGCGCTACGAAGAATTTTCAATGCGAAATTTGGGAGGGATGCAACATTAAGGATTTTATGTCTAAACGAATATCTAGAATTATGATTTGTCCACTTTGAATGCGACATCCCATTACAATTATTTCTGTTAAGTTTAAAACGAGTATCGAGTAATACCTTTTAATATTGCACTTTTTAACTAGTTTGACAAAAACACTTTTAATAGTATTTGTAAAATTGTAAGGCTATTAAAAACTTGTCCAGAGTTCATACCGTCAGGGAAAGTCAGGGGAATCTTGACATTTTAACCATTAAGACAGAGCAATTTAGGTGGAAGTCAGGGAAATTCATAATGTCTGGAAATTTGTTGTGGCACAACTATCTTGATTGGTATAAGTATCTCATGAAAAGCATTAGAAAAGCTGTATTGTGTTCACCTTTTTCTAAAAATTTCACCTATGGCGTTTTTATTATCATTTCTTATCATTATCATTAATTTTCCTTATGAAAAATTTACCGTAAATGCATTATTTTTGTTTAAAAAAATTTCGCCTATGACGTTTTCGTCATTATGAAGAATTTTTTAATATTTTAAAGAAGTCTTCAAAAATGCAGTGTTCAGATCTATAATTTCTGAAATTTCCGCCATATAGTATATTTGCTTGGATCAAATCTGTAAAATTATTTTCTTGTAATTGTCTGGAAATTTTCCAGAAAGTGTCTGAAAAACCTGGAAAAGTCAGGGAAATTCAATTGAAGGCTTGGCTAGTCATCTTCACAGAAAAATATAGTTAATTGTAGTTTTGCAGATAAAGGTAATTTTATTTACATGTGACATTTTTTATTTGATAAGTCAGGGAAATTAATCACATTTGGTTAGGGAAAGTCAGGGAAATTTAAGTTGCAAATTTTGTTATGAGCCATGTTGTCGTAAAAAATGTCTGTTCGTTATTGTTTGTTTTTAGACTAAATTAATGCACATGTGTTTTTGAAAACTGCATTTACACAGTTGTTGATAGATTGTGCCCGTTGCCCTGCATCCATCGTGTGATTCAGATCGTTTCAGTTCATGGATGCAATTGGTTGTGTAGGGTGACAGCTAGTGAGGAATTGCTACCTCGTGTATACAAATTGCATGGTGATTCAAGCAATAGCAGTACATGTTGCGCTGAACTAGCTATTTGAAATGCATGCCAAGGCTATGGTCAGGCTATCCAATGTCGTCCATCAAAGTTGCCAAAGAGCAAAGTTTACTCGGAAAACAAAGCCTCAATTGTCTAACCAAACACTTTTTTGGAACAATATTCAAGGGGACCATCAGTTTCGTTAGCATTGGGTTTCTTTTAGTAATTGCAATTTGTGTTAACGTGAAATCATGATCAACAGACTCAATTTTCCATGACTTTGACATCTAACTTATGAGCTGTAATCTATTGGCTTATTTTTAAATGGTGATTTTCAATAAGAATCCCAGTCTTATTTCTCAGAACGTTTTGGAAAAGTATCACCAAGGTTTTGTTGGATTTAAATGTATTTCAATACGACATCTTAAAACACGTGTTACATACATTGCATTGCTATGCAGCAATAATCTAGTTTGCGTCTCACTATAATGTTTTCGAAAAAAATTCCTACATCTTAATAACATACGCTTTCAACGTCAGGTGCATTACCAGCTAATTGTAAATTATTTTCCCATACGGCAGCGCATTATCTTATCACCGATAATCCAAGAAACCCAATTACAGCTAAATTAACGCTTTCTTTACGCCTTAAACACGATAAAACACCACCCATACGCACGTCTCAACCTACAGGTGTTTCGATATCCATTTCCTGATCCTCGGATGTACTCTGTTAAAAGTGCGACTCACATTATTAAGATAAACAAAGTCGCTGCGTTTTCGAGGAAAAGATTCACGTTGAAATCTTCGATAAGAATTTGATGAATGAAATAGGGGGAGCCCATGCCTCGTGGCTGCGGATGAAGTCGTAATGACTGCATAAATATTGTTGGCGGTTGACAGAAACAAATCAATGCAATGCGTCCTGAATGTGTGCCTCGCTGCCGAGTTAATAAAAGCAGAGGTGGAAAAGTTAGCAGCCGCAAAAGTCGTTTTCACACTCAATTTCACCGACATGAGGCGTGCGACAACACGTCATTTGTCATCAGAAACGAGAAGAATGATGGCTGTGCTGGGAACGCTCTTCCAGACACTAACCAACGATGCCTTTCCAAGAATTTCAATTTCTACCCGTTGAATATAAAGTCAGATTAAATCATTCGTCGTTTTATGAGTGGCACGAGTCACGATGGCGATGGCTTACCAGGGAATTTGAAGACATTGCATCTTTTCTTGAACGCAACCAGCATCCTGAACAGGATGCACCATGGCTTCCTCCATGGCCATGGAAGCTCCTTTTACTTCAGCTAGCAATAATGGCATTGTTGGTGCTCGATTGATGAAGATGTGGCCATGAAATGCCACGACAAATGTTTCCAACATGAATGACAAATGTAAACACGATCTTCGAGACATGTTAAAATAGTCCCAATTGGCGCACTCTTCATGAGGATGTCACCATGAAATGACACGACAAATGTTTCTTCGAGTTTTCCAAATAATGTGCACAGCGATATGTGTTTAAAAAATTGAAAAAAATGTCGAAATCCAAGACATAAAATGTTAGCTAGAACTAGAAAATAATGTTCATTATTGTTAGAAACAGAGTTATGGGGAAGTTTTACAAATAAACACAATATTAGAGACAAGTTAAAACAGTCCGATTTGGTCCACTCTTTATGAAGATGTAACCATGAAATGACACGACAAATGTTTCTTCATGTTTTCCAAATAAACGCAATCTTTGAGACATTTTACAATACATGTAGTCCGAATCGGCATGCACTCTATAGAATAAAGATGCCATGAAATGTCGTAAATACTATATCTTTTTAGGTGTTTATAAACACCCATGAAATAAGGTGCTTGTAAGTACCTGTTTTCAAAAAACCAAATAAGGTGTATTTGACACCATCAGTGTACCTTATGGATACACTGCACTTTAAATAACCAGTTGACACAAAAACGATATATTGCCTGGAAGTGGGGGTATACATGGGTGAACCACAAGAAAACCACAAGAAAACCAATACAGAAGCATTTATTTATTATCTGAAAATAAACTGAAAACACACGGGAATCGAACCAAGGAACACCAGTTAGAGGGGTCACATCCTATCCTCTCAGCCATTTCACTGTGATTTTCATTTGCCGTATCATTTTCACTTTGACATTGATTTTCGCGAATATTTTTTAAAATTTTCATTAACTTTAGGCATCGATGGTTTTTATTTGTTCTTTGGTGTGTAATTACAGTAAATACATATAGCATGATGATCCACTTTAAAATTGTATTTCCTTAGTAAATTTAGTTTATTAACTGTAGATACAGTAATCGAATGCAGGTGTATCATTTTTACTGGGAACCACTGTAGACCCCTACGAGTATACAAAAACACTGTAAAAAACAGTGCTTAGACTACTGTATCGACAGTAAATAATGTGATGAGTTTGTGCTTCATCAAGATCATGGTCCAAAACATATATCTCATATTGTCAATGAATGGTGCCTGTACAATTGTCAAAAAGTCCTTCAAACATCACCTCAATCACTATACTTAACACATTATGAAGACTCCTTGGGCCAAACTGCACATGGAAATAAAAAAACACTAAATTTCCAAACAAAAACTAGTTCAAAAAGTCCCGCAAGGAGAATGAGACAAAATCGGTCCAAATTACACTAAAAAACTTGTAAAATTGTATCCAAATCTTCTGCAGGACATCGAACGGCAGAATGGTTTACCAACCAAATACTAAAATGCAAAGTAATGCGAAGGAATTTAGTTTTAGATGGCATTGATTTTCGCGAATATTTTTAAACTTTTTATTAATTTTATGCAGCAATGGTTTATATTTGTTCTTTGGTGGATGATTAAATAAATTTAGCACGATTATCCACTTTAAAATTGTATTTTCTTAGTAAATTTAGTTTATTATCTGTAGATTCAGTAATCAAATGCAGGTGTATCATTTTCACGTTTAGCCACTGTTGAGAGTGCGCAAAAATCACTTCCATGTCGAGAACGTGGTTGTTTGGAAGACAGATTTTCGCTGATATTGCCAGAAGTCAATGAGTACTGTGCATGGGCAAACGTGTTTTGCTTCGCCATGCAGTATTGACTTTGATCCGCCCAGCCCAGGTAGCTATCGGGATCGTCCCCGTCCTCGCAGTGGACTCGACCCGGCTTCCTCAGCTCGCACTCCCGATGGACGCACGAGTTTCGGGCGCGAGGCAGCCGGCCTGGACGCCTTCGCTACCCTCGGTCTGGGACTGAACCTTAAACATCCTCGAGATTCATTGTGCGTTGAAAACCTCGATCCTTAGGCTGTTGTGATTACGCGATTTTGGGACTGAAGACGAAATCTCGTTCCTCAGGAGGTAAGGATCGGCTTGAACTTTGCCATTCTAAGCGATTGTTGCGAGTTTCCGGAATAGGGCTTCAAGTTTGGACGAAAACGCTTCCGACAGTTGTGTTTTAATAGGGAAATTGATAGAAGTTTGAAGATTGAATTTTAGCCCGGAAATGTCGGTTTGAAATTCTGTTTGAACAATGTTTTAGGCCCTGTGCCTCTATTGCCATTTACAGTATGTACTGCTTGGGATTTACATGGACGCGTAAGTTTTGTGATTGGTGTAATGTGCACTTTGGATCATTTGCATATTTTAAACTTTTTTATCCAGACTTGCACTGTATGCCAAACGCATGCAAGTACGCCACAAATAGCATACCCTCGTAGAACAACAATACAGTACAGTACATGCAGATAATACTTTTAAATGCTGTATGTTTGAACCATGTTTTAACGCTGTGCCTCAATTGCAATTTACATATGTACTGCATTCGATTTACATGTACACTGTACGTGTAAGTTGGAACATTTGCATATTTTAAACTTTTTGTCCAGACTTATGTCAAACGCATGAAATGACACCTCAAATGTCATACCCTCGAAGAGCAGCAAAACAGTACTCTGTACATGCAGCCGATACTTTTAAATGAATCTATCAACACCACATGCTGTACTTTTAAACGGTTGCAAATTCGGGATATTTTGTGGTGCTTTGACATGATTTCATGCATATTGCCAACGTTCTTTTTTTCCAAACTTATGCTTAACTAAGTCAGTTAAAACTGGTTTCCTAAAGGTTATAAAGAGGCAGATGAAACACGTTAAGGTAGTTAAGGTTGTACAAACTGAGAGAACTTGGAGAACATCATAAATGAATCGGTTAACATCACCAGCTGCACTTTTAAATGCCTTAGAAACATTTGCAAATTCACAATATTTTTTGTCATGTGGTGACACGATTTCCTGGAAATTATCAACAATAACGTGTTATTAACATGCCGAGAAAAGTTATTTGACAAACATTAATTTTAAACGGGCTTGAGGGCATGTAGACACATTCGATGTAATTTACATAAACAATTAAATGTCATATTGACATAAGTTCCAAATTATGTACATTTTAGAATGCAGGATAAAAGTTCGTGTTTGTGAATGTTAAAACATATTCCAAACTTGAATTCGCAAGCACATGTCTAATCCTGGCGACTACTTGTTTTAGAATGTATTGAAGGTGTATTTTTAGAATGCAAGAGAAACGTACAAGTTCTTACATGTTTTAACATGTTTTATGGGTCATTTCCATGTTACATTTCAATGGGACTTAAGATTTTGAGTGTCCTTTCCACATGTTCTAAATACCGTAACTAAGATGCTGTTCTTCAGTTGTTTCCCAAAAAATGACAAAATTTGGATGAAACAACTGAAGTTGAATTTTAATTCTTGTAAATGATTCCCTGGTGGTCACCTCAAGAACGAAACTGGAAGTAAAGCTCTAATTTCTTAATTTCGTTTTAAGAAAATGGTTAATGCGTCGCTCCAAAGTTTTGCTCAATTCCCAAATGACGGTTGGTAATCATGCAGATTGCGCTAATTATAATTGTCATGCTCATCCTCGTCTGGTTAATCTAATAAGCGGAATATTTTTGAATGCTAATTGATAACTCGCGATTAAATTAGCGTCGGTGGGTTTGAAGTGCACTTTTCTGAATGTACTTTTACTTGCTACGGATTGGCTCCAAGTGGAAGTACAAACATTTAATTGTTCGTGTTAATGCGATTATATACGAGACCATTTAAACCGAAAACCATTTCAACTCAATTAGATATTAATATCGCGCATATCGTAAGTAAATTGGGAACAATTACGATGAATGGATATGCTTTGACGTGCGGGAACTTTTCTTAGTTTTTCTCGTCTTTTTTTGGCTTTTCAATTAATATTGATTAATGTTTATAGTACACGTACAGTAGATGTGAACTTTTTCGTGTACAGTATAACCTCTGTAAGTTGACCACCCAAGAAACTGTTGAAAACTGGTCAACATGAGGAGGTGGTCAACATATGGAACGAGGCTTGTACTAGCTGACACAGGATTTTAATTCCGTGAACTGCATGTACTGCATCTACTTACACTGTACATTTTACAGTAATCGTTCTCATTTATGATTCATTCATGAATGTTTTTAAAATGTTGATAATACAGTACCAGTATTGCTGATGTGCTGCAAATTTATCCAGCAATCTGGAATTGTCTTATGCAGAAACACTAATGAACACTGTACTTTGAAATATACAGCACAAATCTCGAATCAAATTCTGCGATGTTTTATTTTTGAGTTTCCAATTAAAAAGGAGATTTTTCCTTATTTACTGCCAATCTACTTTTTATACTGAAAGGTTTCAAAATGAACTC
Source organism: Kryphioiulus occultus (assembly GCA_034687865.1). Taxonomy (NCBI): domain Eukaryota; kingdom Metazoa; phylum Arthropoda; class Diplopoda; order Julida; family Julidae; genus Kryphioiulus; species Kryphioiulus occultus. The sequence continues at coordinate 504 of JAQGAF010001174.1, read as the reverse complement.
TTGAACCTCTTTAGAGGCAGTGTCTGTTCGGGGGTGCACAGGGGTGCACGGGGGTTCAGAGTAAATTAATATTGTTGATCATAGTCTAAGTGATCAATATACATAGAGTAAATTACTATTGTAAATCATAGTCTAAGTGGTCAATATACAGAGAGTAAATTACTATTATGTGTCTTATGTCAAATGGTCAACATACTAAGAGTAAATTACTATTGTTGATCTTAGTCTAAGTGGTCAATATACAGAGAGTAAATTACTATTGTGTGTCATAAAGCCAAATGGTTAACATACTTGGAGTTAATTACTATTGTTGATCATAGTCTAAGTGGTCAACATACAGAGAGTAAATTACTATTGCGTCATTGTCCAATTGGTCTACGTACTAAGACTAAATTACTTTTATGTCAGACTCATAGTCCAAGTGGTCAACATACAGAGGTGCAGGTGGTCAACATGTAGAGGTCACCTTCAATTGAGTTAATGTGGCCTACGGAGGGAAACATC
>JAQGAF010001173.1:0-34487 GCA_034687865.1 Kryphioiulus occultus | reverse complement strand
ATGATAACTTCACTGACATTGATGATAACTTCACTGACATTGATGATAACTTCACTGACATTGATGATAACTTCACTAACGTTGATAACTTCACTGGCATTGATGATAACTTCACTGAATTGATGATAACTTTACTGACATTGATGGTAATTACATTTTTACTGAGTTTTCTGATAACTCGACTGGCATTTCTGTTAACTTGATTGCCATTGATGGTAACTTTACCGATTACTTTTTCTGACTGATCTTTTTTGGAACTTTGGAAAATTAACCATTAAGAAGTTAAAGAGGATTTTAAAAGTCAAGTAAGTTTTGACTGAAAAAGCATACGTACTTGAATCGCCAGAATTTGTTGGACTGCCCCCATCGTTCGTTTTGTGCTGGCGATTGCTGACTTCATCTCTGGAAACTTGCGATGGCTGACAGCTGTTCAAACTATTTGATCTGCTTAGTGGACTGATGGCATTACTGCGCTTGAAACAGCAGCAGGTCAGCAGATATTTCAGCCTGCGAATGCCCTTCTCGAGTCTGGAAACATCTTCATCCTGCTTATAAAAACAGTGTCAGTGCAAATAAGGGAAACTAAGGTTTCATCGTTGACATTGGTACAACGATGGTCACTGTCCACTGACTCAGCTGCCATGAAAATCATGAGAAAACATCAGCGAACCTTGTTGTTTCCAGTCGAAAGCTTGTCAGAATTGAAAGAGCTGAGCAAAAGGGCCAGGAAAAGGTTCAAGACCAAGAAGTTGCCAACGATGAGGGCAGGGAGAAAAAGCGCGATGCAGGCTTGACCACCGTTGCCACTTGACCTCATGCAGTCGAACAGAGGTTCGATCCATTCGCCACAGAGGACCCGAAATATCATGAGGAAGGCGTGGGGAAAATCACGGAAATTCCACCTGTTTGGGGTCAAAAAATCAACGTGAACCTTTGGAAATTTGGAGTGAAATTGGACCGTGAAATTACAGGGTTCATACCGAAATGGAAATGAATTTTGGTCAAGGAAAGTCAGGGAAATAAAATGTGGTCGGGGAAATGTTTACATTTTCACCACTAAGTCAGGGAAAGTCATAATGTCTGGAAATTTGTTGTGGCACAACTATTTTGATTGGTATAAGTATCTCATGAAAAGCATTACAAAAAGCTGTACTTGTGTTCTACCTTTTCTAAAAATTTCGCCTACGGCGTTCTCATTATTATTTCTCATCATTGTCATTAATTTTTCTTATTAAAAAGTCACCTAAAATGCATTATCTTTGTTTAAAAAAATTCGCCTCTGGCGTTTCCACCATTGTGAATTTTTTTTAATATTTCAAAGTCCTTAAAAATGCAGTGTTTGAGATTTAGTGGTTTCACCCACTAGGGTTCGTATCGTTATTAATATTAATACACAAAATCCAATACTTTTTGTAATTTTTCAAAAATTTCGCCTACGGCAGCATCTTAATTATTATTTCTTCTTGCTAAATTGGATAAATTCCATCATTTCTTGATCGGATCTATAATATCTAAAATTTCCGCCATATGTTATATTTTCTCGGATCAAATCTGTTAAAATTGTTTCTTGAAATTGTCTGGAAATTTTCCAAGAAGTGTCTGGAAAACATGGAAAAGTCACGGAAATTCAATTGAAGATTTGGCTAGTCGTCCTGACAGAAAAATACAAAACATAGTTAATTGTAGTGTTGCGGATAAAAGTTAATTTAATTACATGTGTCATTTTCTTGATAAGTCAGGGGAATTAATCAGTTTTGGTCAGTGAGAGTCGGGGAAATTGAAATGCAAATTTAAGTATGAACCATGAATTAACGAAATAGTATCCAACCTTGGCACTGGTTCTGGGTAGAAGTTCTCAGCTCTGTAGTTGCTTCCGAATAGTTGCATCCCGAGTACTGCGAAGATGTACATGATGATGATGAGGACGAAAGTCAGGTTCCCCAAGGCCCCAATGGAGGACAAGATGATGGACAACAGCACCTTCATCGTTGTCCAAGACTGGGCAAGTTTGAACACCCTTAGCTTCAAAGACACATGGATTTGCAGAAATTCAGACACTTCATGGACAACTGAGTTGATACCAATCAGTGAAAGTCACAACAGCAAGATCCTTGTCAGACTTACCAATCTCAGGGCCCTGAGGACGGAAAGTCCATTGAAGTTCTCGAAGCTCAGATCGATCAGACTTCCGGTCACTGCGATCAAGTCAAAGATGTTCCATCCATTCTGGAAGTATTCTTTGCTCATGGCCAGCAGTTTCAAAAATGCTTCTAAGGTGAAGATGACAGTGAAAACCTGTGAAACATAAGCAAACAATGAGGAATTTTGCATTTTGCTAACAAATTGATGTTGCTAAATGTTTCACAAAATTTTTAGAAGCATTGGAAGCTTTCATCATGGTTCCCCAGATCTTGAAAAACCTGGAAATTGTTAGGGAAATTGAATAGGCCAAAATTTATGTAGGACTAATGTTCGAAAAAGTTCTAGAAAATACAATGAAGTTGAATTGACAAAAGTAATGATATTGAAATCGTCTTTCAGATAAATCAAATAAGCCCATTCTGATCAATGTGTATGTTATGACGTTTTAGTAACAAGTGAAGGCCTGTGAAACATAATCAAACAATGAGTAATTTTGCATTTTGCTAACAAAATTGAGCTTGCTAAATGTTTAACCAAATTGTTAGATGCATTGGAAGCTTTCATCATGGTTCCCTCCAGCCCTGGAAAACCTGGAATTGACTGGAAAATCAAACACGCCAAAATTTACGTAGGGCATATGTTCTAAAAAAGTGCTTGAAAATATAATGAAGTTGAATCGAAAGAGTAATGATATTGCAATTGTCTATCAGTTATTCAAATAAGACCATTCTGACGAAAGTAATGACTTTTTACTGACAATGACTTGTCCAATACCTTGCTTTTGGTCAAAGATTATCAGTTTTTATCCATGGTTTCACTGAGTATGTACCTTGTTTCCAGCACTTAAAACTGCCCTTGTTGTCTGACTCATCCCATGATGCTCTGCGGCCAAAAATGCAGTGTTCAAAATAATACAAACTGTGATAAAGAGCTCGAAGAAAGCATCTTTAACAATAACGTATAAACCATTTTGAAATTGTAGCCAACAGTGGTATTGGCAACAACAGGCTTGACAGCAACCGCAATTGCGATCAGGAATAATCTCTACAATTAAGAAAAAATCACAAAATACATGAAAATTTAGTGTAAGATAAACTTATAGCAGATTCAGGTTTTTTTGCAACAAACTGACTTTGTGAGACAACATAGACTGGCGTTGGTGGTCGTCCTTTAAAAACCACTTCCTTCGAAGTTGAATTGATTTGGCTATTCTTTTTTCCGTTGGGAAATGGTGAATTTATTTGCGAATCAACGAGCTTGATAGGTGACAAAATTGCCTGGGAATGTTTGGTAAATAAAGGCAATGAGAATTACTTGTTGGTACTGTTTAATGGCTGCTGCATTGACTGCTAAATTGTCTGCTTTGCAGTATTCGTATTTAATTTGGATGTCTGGAAAATCAACTTCGACTTTATAATGCTAATTTAGCAAATCTATAACGAGACTTTGCATTATTTCAACGAAAATTTAACGATTTCCAGTAAGGATGAGTGTTTTTGGGAGATTGCTTCTAACTCTATTTGGACAATTAAATTTGGACAATTATATATGTTTTTATGATGTTTGATTCTAGCACAAAACGTGCCCTAGGTAGTCAGTCTTGTTGTACAATTTTATTTTGTTAATCAACATGGATGTATTAGAGGTTCAGCCACTGTAACAGCAAATTTCACAAAACGTACTTGTACCTTTGCATTTTTGGTAACTTTGTGGTGGCTCCAGGTATTTTCAGCATTCTGCAGAGAATCTGAATTCCTCGAATAAGGAATGACGTTGGCACTTCCGTTGGCTAACTGACTTCCGGTCACGTGGTTTTCTGTGTTATCTTGTGTTTCCATTGGCACTCCTGGCATCAGTTCATCAGCTATGGTCCTCTCAGGTTCTGTCATAGAATATCATTTTTAAAAATATTTTTTCATATGTTCTCAGAAAACGTAGCACTTGTCTTTCGTTAAATGTCTTGAATCTACGCCATAGTGTAATTCAGTAATTTTTGTGTGACATCGTAATGATAAAAAGCAATGTTCAATTAATTTGGTTATCAGATAATCCCATGATCCCTCAAAAGAAAAAAATCCTGCATAGTTTTAATTAATATCGATATGTTCAAATTCCTTTTCACACTTGTGAAATTGCTAAAATACACGTTAATTTCCCGGTTCAATTTACGATAATAAGCAAAAAATGAACATAATAAATTACAAATTAGAGCTTTCAGAAAAATGTTTTATTAATTTTTTATATAAATTCATTCGTTGCTGATGCTGCTACGGTTATGATTGTTATAGAGTATTGAAAAATTGGGAAATTTGTTGATATTTCTAAAATTAACCTTTACTTCCCACTTACAATATTCAATAGCAACCATGACCCTAGCAGTACCAGTGATGAAAAAGTTTCTTACAAATTACTAAAATATGTTTTTTCTGAAAGTTGTCATTTGTAATTTACCATGATGAAGTTTTTTTCTCAAATGTTTCATTAAAAATTTCAGAAGAAGGCGATTTATTGTCTGGAATATATCATATTTATGGATGTAATATGTAATTTTTCCCATTTCATTACCCTCCGTAAAGTCTGGCATTGCTTCGACCTGACCGGGATGTCCAGCATCTTGACCTTCCCCAATTTTCTGTGCATCATGTTGCATTTTGACGTCTCCATTATGGGCTGTCTTCAGGGAAGTCCCCACATTTTCGTTTTCATCATCTATTGTTTTGGGCATTTCCGTTTCCGCTTTCTTCTTTTTCTTCTTTTTCTTGGGAGGTTCGAGTTCTTTGGGCAGTTCTTCTCTAGTCGTAATGGTAATGGCTCCTCTTCTTGTCATTATGATCCTCTTATGATCCATCGTTGGAGTCTTTTGATCACCAGAAAAACGTTTGATGTTTTCCTATGTGAAACAATTTCATCAAAGATTCAAATTGAGGGGTCATGATGGTTGATCTTGGCATTTTTGGTATTAGTCTGAGTCATTGTCAACTATTGGGTTCGTACTCACAGCCTTGGTATTGCTGACCTCTTCCTCGTATGACGAGGCCACCACTGCCAACATCAGGTTGATCAAATAAAAAGAGCCAAAAAACACGACGAACACGAAGAAAATAACACTTGAAGGTCCACAGGTGGCCAGGATCTGTAACGACCAAAAGTGGAGGATTTTCTTAGCCCCATTTCAATGTGAGCCTTGAGACGATAACAGTGATAACGATCGAATTATTATTTGAAGGAAATTTCAGAATGAACTTCAATATGCTTGCAAATGTTGCAAAATAGAACTATGCAATATTTGCAAATTTATAGGAAATATACGCGTAAAGTTGTCATAGATTACATTAATCCAGTTGTTTTTGACGTGGGATTGTTACTTTACTGCAATTACTGGAATTTATTTGAAATGGTCGCATTATAATGGCCACCAACAGGATGCTTGATTAACCTTACCCTATTATAAATGTTTTCCCAGAAGTCCAATGTAATTAACTGAAACGTGGTCAGCATTGCCCAACCGAAATTATCGAAACTGGAGTAGCCAAAATTGGGATTTTCACCGATGTCCGGCAAACACGTATAATTGCTAGGACACGTCCTGAAATAATTGCATTTAATTTGGTAAAAATGTTGTAAAAAAATTAGATATATTAACACGTTGATTTATATTATTTGAAGATGCAGAAAAAAATCATAACCTATTCAAATATCTAAGTTTTCAGTCGATTTGCTGCTTACTTTAATTATATTTCTAATGAAAAATAATTTGTATCATTTCAAATAAATTTTAAAAATTGAACTCACCAAGCTCCTGAAGAATTCCCACACACCTGAAATTCCTCCTGTTCTTTGTGCCAGTTTTGGTCGTCTGCAATAAAACTTCAAGAAGATTTTATTGAAATTATAAAATTATGTAAGTCGAAAGATTGGACTAACTCGTGACACCAAGCTCAATGTAAACCGAAATTAAATATTTTTTAAATTGTCAAATTACTAGAAATGTATGAACATGAGTACGAACTCGTTACCTTTTATAATCGCTACCATTCATCAGTTCAGAGGTCATATCTTGTACGCACTTATTCCTTAAGACGCCCATGAAAATTTGGAGACCAAATAGGGCGAAGACCATCAAGCAAAACACGGTTAGGGCCATTACTTCAGTCAACATAGTGACTGAATGCAATAATGCATTGACGATTGTTTTGAGACCTAGAAATTGTATTGAGAATTTATTTGCTGGGGAATGGGGTTTATTTTTATTATTTGCGTGATTTATCTAACAATGCTTAACACTCTTAATTCGTCGTTTCTTACACAAACTGGTAATTGTTACCTGGTAGAATTGAAACTGTTTTCAGTGCCCTTAATACCCGGAATGTCCTTAATCCGGATAAATTACCTAGTTCGACAAATATTGTCACAAACCTGAAAATGAAAGTGGAAATATTATCAGTTCTGTAATTATTTCCTTCTTGTTGATTGATTGTTTTTTTCCTATTTCTTATTTTAAAAATATGGAAAATAGCATTGTAAAGATCTTTAGAAATGCATAATCAATGGGTTCACTTTGGGGAATTGTTTTTTTTTCGCATCTGCTTATTTATTTATGAGTTTGTTTAGTATACATTTTAACTGAAGCTTAACTGCTGTCCCTGTTTTATTCTAAAAAATATTAGGTATTTTATACGTAAATTGAGCAAACAACTTGATCAAACTTAATTTTGACATGTTCTCTTGTATTGAGAAACTATGGAAACAATATTTTCTAATTTTAAAAATGCATAATCAATAAGTGCATGTCGGGAGGTTATTTTTGGAACTTGTAACTGAAAAACGACGACCATATTGCCTGATATTTAAATATGCTATGCACTGTGCAGACGATGAAATTTAACTGTTGAAAATTTACTGTTGAAATTTAAATGCCTATAAAACCCAAACTTTTCTAAAAATCATTTAAGTCCGTCTATTCCAGCCTTTAGTAAAGTATTCAGTCACCCTGCATTGTATTTTTAAAAAATACGAGATATTTTGTTCGTGAACTAACAATTTGGTCACAGTTAATATTGACGGGTTCTCTAGTATTGAAAACTTTGTAAACAATTTTATTTAAAAATGCATAATCAATATTTACATTGGACTGTTAGCCTGTTACACAATTATACCCATTTTTTAAATTTCAACTGAAAATGACGCTCTATGGCCTGCTACTGAAGGTTGTCCCATTGATAGGACAGCATACATTAATTTTGCATAAAAATGCATAATCAATATTAGTTAGTTATTTAAAAGTTGTTGCATGTTAAAAGTTATTTAAAACCAGAATTTTATGCAAAAAATGTTCTGCAAAAATTGACTGGGAAGCCTGCCTTCATGAACACCCTGTATTGTTGCCATTGTTCGTTGGTAACAAGGTAGCGGAAAATAATGCACCAATCTAATGATTTTTTAAACATTTGTCCATAACGACATAATTTCGCACGCATAATCCTAATTTTCAACAAGTTTTCGCTAAAAACTTGAGCATTGCGTCCCGACGCAGGTGGCTGGTTCTCTGATTGAAATCAACGACTGTGAAATTAATGACCAGAGTTATATAACGAGTGACCACGTGACCGTGTTATATAAACCATCCTAAAATATGTATGGCAGTGCTTATGGGCATTTAATGAAACTTCTGGTTGACGTGCCCTACACCATTAATCAGTCGAACCAAGTTGCACAAGGTCACTCTGTATCTCATTATATTTTGGATCCCCAGACGAAGATTTAGTTTATTTTTATGCATATGAGCTATTAAATGCAATTGTAAAATCTCGTTTTGCCGTTGTTTATGAATTATTTAGGCCACGGGCTCATCAAGTCATGCAACCCAATGCAAACACTGATTGTCCCACTGCCCAAATTCACATGCATTTGCGCTTTTTATTGCATTTTGAAAATAATAAAGCATTGATTATGGGCACGTACAGGGTGCCTGTATTTATCTCATACCAAAAAGGCAAACGCAGTTTGTTCCACTGCTAAAATGCGTGTTAATTATACAGTATCTAAAAGATCGAAGTGATAGTTATAATAATGTTGGAGTGTAACTGGAACCTGGAATTGTAATTAAGTGCTAATTAGTTACTTGCAAGATCTAGTAATTAGGGGGAAATAACTAAACTGCTTTTAACTCATAATTTTTAAAATGAAAATTTTGTAATTTGTTATTATGAGGTACTTGAGCAGAATATCAACTCAAAAATCAAGATTGCATTTCTCTAAAATTATAGCAAACTGTTTTAAAACAAAGACACTTGCATGAAATCTGTATTTTTCATATGTAAAAATGAAACTATCATTTCTCTTTAATTATTGTTAAATATTAATTGAATATTTTTGTGTTTATTTTTTTGTTTTTTTTTACTTAAATTTAATAATTTATTACAAAATGATAGCAATATTTAATACTATAATATTGAAATCAGAGGTTTTTGCAAACAGTTTGTATTTTTCCTAATTTTTTAAAAGGTGCTGCTTGTTTGCTAATTCTTTCTTTGCATATTTGCTAAATTAAACCATTTTCAATTTTTCGCTATATGTTGGAAAGACTTTGATCTGACTGTACGGCACAAATAAAACGTTAGAAACTTTGGAAAGTGTTGTAATTAAAGTAGTAATTATAAAAAAACGTTTCACATATTTTGAAGTTTGTTTGAAAATTTCTCATTTTATTCTTGAAATGTTAGGTTATGCCATTATTGGATTTAAAATGCATAAAAGCTGTAAATTGTGTTATTTACCCCTTTAACGTTATTTGTGTTTGTTCTAAGTAAAGTTCAGAATACTAATTATAATACTGTTAGATCACTCTTTCAACTCTGAAATAGACTAGTATTGGTTAAGGTAAAAAAAAGTAACTACAGTAACTTCTGTGCTGACATTAGTATGTTTACACAGAAGTTAGCCACTCACGTTATTTTTTTCATTAGAAACCAATGACAACAATTTCTGACATCACAAAATATGAACAGATGACCACTACAACTTAAAATAGGTTTTGAAACCGCATAAATCAATAAAGAAGTCCGAAGTTGCGAAGTTACATTTATGCAATAATGCACGAATGCGTCACTACCATTGTGTTCATATGGCAATAAAGTTAGCACCATAGCAACTGGCTGACCATTAGCTCGTCAAACACACATTAAAAACAAATTTGTGAGATCTAAGCCTCTCGACTTATAAATATATTAATGCATGTATGAAAAAAGAAAATCAGCTGATAGAGTAGTTACATTTTTTGTACACTTGTACTCGTCTGCTTTTTTAAATGTTTAAGTAAAAGAAATCTTCCAAGGAGTACAAGTGAGAATTGTACGTTTTTGTTGTTGTTATATATTGCATTTGGCACATTATGCCCGTAAATGCATAGATGCACACTGTAGTGTGTAATACTTAGACATGTAATTTTCAATAGTGGGTTTTATTGCATAGGTGTATAAATCAGTATGATTCGCGCAAAATGCACATTGACATGAATAAGCATAATGTATAGGACTTAATAATGGTGTATGCATATATAAAATAGTTGCATAAATTTTGTTACTTTTTGCATGTAACTTAAAACAATGACTTTCGTAATTGAAATAAAGCATCTAAGCATACCATGCACAATCCAAGTTTAGCATAAATCAAATTTTCGTACCATTCTGGTACTAGTGTAGTCATACTTTGCTTATTTGGAGATAGGTAGGAAATGTACATACAGCATAACATATATTCTGTACGGATGCATATTGATTTCATAATTTTAGCATTTCATTTCTTTTTGCAACTTCTGGTATAGATGTCACCAATTGTTTTGAAGATTGATGAAAGTCATGAATCGCATGAAAGTATGTTTTAATATATTTTTATACATATATGCGTATGATAATCGTTTTACATTTTTTTGAATATTTTATGCAAAATTAATATTTGTATAAAATCATTTTCCATCTCTTCTTGGTAAATGCTGCCAATTGTTCTGATTTTCGACAGATTGATGCTACACTTACAATGACACCAAGCATACCTCGTATACCAGAAATTTGTTATCTCCTGGTAAATACGCATACTGTGTACAATATCGTTTTGACATTTGGTATAGCAGTTGACCCACTCTGTATATCTGATATAACGACTGATAAATACACATACTGTGTAGGCCTACAATACCGTTTTGACATTTTGTTATAACAGTTGACCCACTCTGTATATCTGTTACACTGCCTGATAAATGCACATACTGTGTAGGCCTACAATACCATTTTGACATTTGGTATAACATATGACCCACTCTGTATATCTGTTACACTGCCTGATAAATAAACATACTGTGTAGGCCTACAATACCGTTTTGACATTTGGTATTACAGATGACCCACTCTGTATATCGGTTACAATAACTGATAAATACACATAATGTGTACAATATGCCTGATAAATACACATACTGTGTAGGTCTACAATACCGTTTTGACATTTGGTATAACAGATGACCCACTCTGTATATCGGTTACAATAACTGATAAATGCACATAATGTGTACAATACAGTTTTGACATTTGGTATAGCAATTGACCCACTCTGTATATCTGTTACACTGCCTGATAAATACACATACTGTGTAGGCCTACAATACCGTTTTGGCATTTGGTATAACAGATGACCCACTCTGTATATCGGTTACAATAACTGATAAATACACATAATGTGTACAATACAGTTTTGACATTTGGTATAACAGTTGACCTACTCTGTATGTTTGTTACACTGACTGTTCCCAATTAGTTTCTGGGTTATTCTTGCCAACATTGATTGTGCTTATCGTGCTACTTATATTGCAGCATTTCATGCAAACTTCATAGCCTGTATTTTCGAGCAATTGGTCTCGCCCCTAGTGTTTGGCACGCCATGGGGATTTTGGGCAGAAATTAAGAGCTATCAAAATGGTCCATTTCTCCTTATTTTTTCCTGTTTTGTATACGGTTTTTTCAATCAGTCATGGGCTGGATTCTGACGCTTCGTTTTCTGGTAATTGGGCAACAAGTGTGTGTCATTAACGCCATTAAATCCATTGCCAGGGCCGCTGTTTTAGACCGGTAATAAACTGGCAGTAATTTTTTTCCGAAAGCAAGCAATTATTAGTTTTTATCTGCCCAGTGGATATTGTGGATTATAGTCATTTGAACCGCATTGCGCTATGGGAATTCAACCCTAAACTGGCGTTTTCTCACGTCATCAGTATACTGTCTGCTGCTAACTGCTAACTTTTAGCCAATATTTGTGAGTTATTGAAACGTCGATAAAACGAGCTCGTAAATTCAGTTGTGTTTTGCAGACGCAAAATTGAATTAACCCAGTTGCTCACTGTTTTCCACTTGACAACCATTATGGAAATTAAACTTCTGTTAGTCATAACTTAGCCCAGTTTCGTGCAAAGGGCTTTTTAGTTTGAATTATGGATGACGTAGTTTCAGGGACAAACATAAACAACTAGCTAATAAGTTTATGCTTGAAATGACTGCATGACATACAGTATATAATTATCATGAAAGTCGGACTCCTATTCTGTAATTTCATGTAGATTGTTTAAAATGTATTGGATATTAAAACAGATTTGGTTATTTACTATGCATGGATCGAAAGTTTACGTACAGTTGCCATGCATTTGGAAATATTTGGCTTCACGTAAAACTCTGCCTTGAATAGTTCGTAAAACATTAAAAGAATCAAAAAATTATTTGTAAAATTTTGCAGAATTTCAAAACAACAGTTTTCTAAATTATCCAGCACTCAAAATCCACAGTGATTTTTATATCACTTATTTACTGATCTTGCCTAATGAATAATCAACAGCTAAATAACAAATTTACTCAGAAAAAACATTATAGAGAATGCATTCAATTTTCTATAACTGATTATGTAAAGAAATTAAGAAGTTTAATGCTACCAACATTATTTGACCAAATACCAGAGGACTTGTTACCAAGCCATACTTATCAACTCTTCAAATAACAGTAAAAATGCGTTGACCACCTTATATAATTGTACTGGTCATTCAGTATACAAGTGATTTTTCATATTACTGATTTACTGATCTTGCCTAATTAATAATCTGCTTGTTAATAATAATTAATTCAAGATGGAATTCTCAAATATATGTTCAAATAAGTTTAAATATCATAACAAATTGTATGCAGAAGTTTCAACGCAAGCTTCCCATCATTTATCCTCAATAATATTAAATAAATGGTTTTTTGGTAAATATAATGCTGTTAAGTTCTCGATTTTGACTTGATCAATAATGCTCTTGAACGTTCATTTTTCGCCTCTGGCTACCCGCATGAATGTAAATAATGGGGCCAAAATAAACCCATTGACCAATATAAGCAAGCAATCAATATTGCTATTCATAAAAGCCTGACATATTGCTTTGTCCCTCGCAAGGTTGTTCAATAAAGATTGCTAGTGTGTCGCTCGTTTTATCGAGAAATAAAATTCGTCTTAAGTATACGTTGAAGTAAGTGCGAGTGAGTTTTTTTTTGTATTTTATTGAATATCGTTGTACATAATTTCCGCCCGAATGCAGTTTGTGTGAAAAAGCATATTTGCCTTTTGTGACATGCACACTGGATCTCCCTAACGCAATTTTCTGCTCGAATCCATACATGGAGAATTGCCAGGGTTTTTTGCTGCCCTAATTGAATATTAAATGGGCTGTTTGGCGTCATCTATTTAAGAGGCTTTCGCCTTGCATTTTCGCGACTTTGAAACACTTCAATTTCACGGATTTTTAACAATGAAATGCGGGCCTACCCTAGAATGATGACTGTGAAATCAAGCCAATTCCAGGCACTGCGCAAATATGTGAATCTGTTAATAATAAATCCTTTGGCGATGACTTTGATCACCATTTCAGTGGTATAAATACTCAGGAAAACAAACCTAAAACATAAAGCATGAATTAGTACAGAACATTATTGTTGTGATCGTGTTCATGGCTGGCAGCTTATACAATGTTGAGATTTTTAATAGAAAAGATGCAATTTTTCATAGACAAGAAAGATAGATTCAAAGAAAATTAATTTGTTTTTCAAAATTGCCAAATTAATATACCAATGTACAGGTATATCAATTTGCCAGTTATAGTGATCAACTATTTTGTTAATAACGTCATATTTTAGGAGTGGAAACATTTTTGTCAAAATATTTTCATTTTATTCCTCAACGTGATGCCTTAAAACTTGCTATTAGTTTTAAATAAGTTTTATACGTGTGTATTAAAATCTGACAGAGATACTGAGTTACTATTTCTTACATTGTCACTGCTAAAATATAACCACGTTATTAGCAAAAAAATGTAATAACAAATTAATACAATTTAAACCCCTGCTTCTCAGTCCTGGGAAACTACTCAAAATTGGGTAAAAGTGGTTTTCCTGTAAAACAGTCTAACAAGTATGTACATGCACGTATTATTAGAGCAAAACATTTTTGATACATTTTTGATGAATGCTTTGATGAATGTTGGGTAACGTTCTTTCTGACAACAAATATTTCTGAGAATTTTTAAAGAAAATATGCATTTTTAATAGATAAAAAAGATGAATTCAAATAGTTTTTTTTAAATTGCCAAATTAATATACCAATGTACAGATACCTGTATATCAATTTGGCCGTTAAAAAGTTATTGACTATGTTGTTAATAACGCCGTTATATTTTAGGGGTGGCAACATTTTTGCCAAAATATTTTCATTACTGTATATGTTTACTTATACCTCAACGTGATGCCTCAAAAACTTAATATTAGCTTTATAAAAGTTGTATACAAAAATCTGACAGAAATACTTAAGTTACTAATTCTTGCATTGCACTCCTTAAATATTACAACATTATTAGTAAAATATTCAATAAGAAATTAATACAGTTTTTATGCCCCTGCTTCCCAGACCTGGTAAATTACTCAAAATTGGGTAAGTGTTTTTTCTGGGTAACTAATTTCAACAGACACACACTGAAGAAAGTAATCAGTCAGTGAGAACTTGTACTGTAAAACAGTCTAACATGTCCATGCACATAAACTTGTTATTAGACTGAAACATTTTTGATGATAATATGATGAATATCTTTCGTGAATTGGGTAAAAATATAATCGACTTTGAACAACAAGTACTTTCTCAGAAGTGGTTTTTGGTTAATGAAAGTTAATTTTGGGAAGCAAGGGTTTATGCTAATATCCTGTTTTCAAACCATTTTGGATATTTTAGTAAATGGTAAATAATAAACGCCCTTACTCAGCCTCTTCAACGGGGCTAGTTAATGCGAGGAAGACACAATTCACTAAAATAGTTAAAATCACGAAGTAATCGAAATATCTGGATTGAGTCGTCAAGGAAACACCTTCAATTTTAATGACTGTTTCTGGTTATTATGCCCAGAAATTGTCGGTTCGTTTGGCTAATTACGCACCTTTTAATGGGGCATGGTTTCATGCTTATCTCAAAATGCCATAATTGATATACCCTGCGGATTAAAACACAGTATTAGTGCGAAAAAGCGTGATTGACCCCACTTGATGCGTTTCATGCTGCGTTTTAATCACTATCAATTAATCACCACTATTAATTATTAAACAGACTGGATATTGAAGCAAAATGAAATAGAGGAGCATTGATAAATCAATACCAGAACCTAATTTAGCAAGGAAACTTAATTTAGTAGGTAGATTTGAGATTGTCATCCCAACAGGAGTAAATATTTCCACAATTCCTTTTAAAACACTGTTGAATTTAGTTTGAAATTGGTCAGTCTGGAAAATATTCGATAGATTGCAGATTAAATTGTATGTTTTGTTTGTAATGCTTTGCTTTATTTTTAATTTTGCCTATTATAATAAATCCATGATAATAACCAAACATTTTTCGTGATACGAAAAATTAGTATATAGAAATATGTGCTACAGTAACATACGGTATCTAGAAACATTTTTTGAAATTCACCACATATCCATTACACATACTTGTACTGATAAAATTCCTGTTTTAATATCTTTGTAGACGAACAGGGTGGTAAATTATTCCAGGTTGCTTCTATTTTAAATTTTTTCTGTTTATTTATTAAAAACATACGAAAAATTTTAAACCTGTTGTTTCTTTGAAGTTGCAACAAGGTTGGTTAGGATTTTAGGCTTCAGTAATGTGGATCTGATTAAATTACAGGCAGATGCTTTTGCACGTTATTTATACGCTCATAAATACCAATTATGATATTTTGAGGTCAAACTCATGCATGAAATTGCAATTGCAGATAGTTTTCACATGGTATGTTAGGCTTGAAGCATATTTGTTAGCCAACAGTTTGTTCTGGTGCATTGATTTTTTTTTCTCATGGTGCAAATTAAGCTTCGTTGAAAAGCGGAAACTGCATTTTCATGCAAAAAAGTGCGTGATGGTGTATGCAAAACTGCCGCAATATTTAATGAGACAGATGCATTTAAGAGCTGTTTATTTGGCATCTGTTTAAACTCATTCGTTATGATGGCGAATGGGATTATGTTAGGGCAACAAAACCTTTGACCAAAATTTAGCCGAATTGCTGTCTCTTGTGCGATGATTTATTTATGAAAACTGGAGATAAATTGTTCCTAATCGGTTGCACCATGGTCCATCCAGTTTAATTGACAATTAATGGTCATCAAAAAGTAAACTAGACAGGTTCGTTTTGTTTTAGCCAATTTTATAAGATGCTAGTTCAGCAAAATGTTTTACTTGTTGTGGGAATTGGATAAGTGTTTGGGAAATTAGAAACTGGTCTTTTGGTCAACTTTATGGCTCTGAATTTTCATGGTCAAGATTCGAGTTGTGGTCATTGGTCATTTAATGACAAAAGCTACGGTTGTTAGCTTCGCATTTCTTCAGGGTTTTGCCATGCATAAAATGAACGGGTAAATTAAATCACGCAAGTTGCTCTTTTTTCATATAAAAGGATACTGGTTCGTTGACACGAACAAAACCGCTCTCCTTATGGGGTTCCAGGGGGCAAATATGAAAAGTGCCCTGGTGGCCGAAAATCTGTTGATGTAGTGATGCGAAAATCGAGTGGAAATGACGCAAAATGTCTGTAAAAATGAAGTATTGTCAATAGGTTGTATCACTATCGAAATAACAGAAAACACTCTCATTGAAATCTTAGTGGAAACCAACACATTCTCTGACGATTTCATTTGAAAGAAATACACAACATCTAGCTACTTTATCTGCAACATTAAGTGAACAAGAACTTCCTGACCGAAAAATAGCCTTAATTTAAAAAAAAAATTAAATTTAAAAACGTAATATACGAAGAATAAATCGAACGTGTTTAATATTTAAACTTAAGAAGTTGAGTGGAAAAGTCATGATATTTACATCAGGGTCGTGACATTTTTGTATTTTCATTGATTCACAAAATAAAAATTTAGGTTTATATTCTTCATTTGTCCACTGTTTCGTGCTTTTGGCCAATAATCATGTCGCCACAGTGGTACATACTTTTTTTTGAAAAATGCTATGTATTCATGACATAAAACTTGATTGGCCTCGAATTCTAATAAGCATGGACAATTTTTTAAGCTATGAAAAAGTCATGAAATTTACACCAGGGTCATGGAAAAGTCATGAAAATGTCATTAAATTGACATCAGGGGCATGGAAAAATTATGAAATTTACATCAGGGTCATGGAAACGTCATGAAAATGTCATTAAATTGACATCAGGGGCATGAAAAAGTCATGAAATTTGCATCAGGGTCATGGAAAAGTCATGAAAATGTCATGAAATTTACATCAGGGTATATGGAAAAGTCATTAAATTTATAACAGGGTCATGGGATTTTTGTCTTTGATTGACTCACAAGATAAAAAAATCACCAAATCTTATACTGTTTTGCAAATATTTCGTCTATGGCGTGTTTTTCGATAATAATCATGAGGCCACAATGTTTCTGAAAATTGCTATTTAGTCATGGCATAAAACGCATGCTAATACGCATAAAAAACGCAATCTAATAAGCATGGACAATTTTTTGAAATCACGAAAAAGTCATGAAAAGGTCATGAAAAAGTCATGAAAAGGTCATGAAAAAGTAATGAAAAGGTCGTGAAAAAGTCATGAAAGTCTTGAAAAAGTCAGTAAAAAGTCATTGAAATGTCACGGAATTTGAACTACCAAATCCAGTAGACACGCTGATTATGCGAATAAACGTCGTATTCTAATAAACATGTACAATTTTTTGAAGTCATGAAAAAGTCAAGAGATTTGAAATACCAAATCCAGTAGACGCCCTGATTACGCGAATAAGTGTTTTGTATACGAGAAATGAATCGAACGTGTTTCATACGAAAAAGAAATCAAAGAAGTTTAGTTGAGAAACAAGTAAAAAAGCAAGGTGAATAGTGTGTTAGAAAGGGGCACCTTTTCGAATGAAATGCCATCGAAATCCTCCACGGGTCGTCCGAAAATGTGTTTGGGCACTGGTTCAAATTGCTCTGGGAGGACTGCCCCGTCCAGCAGGGTGGTCGCTCTTTTGGGCACGAACCCATAATCCTTGCTGGCTTGGACGATCCTCAGCTGAATATTTCTATACGAATCTCGATCGAAGATTTTGAATTGATTCCTGATGCACTGATTCTGCGCCGAATTTCTCACTGCTGTTAATCCTAATCCTTTTTCCACGTCCGTCTCACTTAATCCGTTCATGTTGGACGCTGACCACTGGTCACATGGTTCGCTGACGGAACATCGGCCCTAGTTGCCTCGACCGTGGTTAAACACTCGTCAAACCCTGTTGCTTTTTCACGACTGTATCACTTGTTTTCATCATGCTTTCGTCAATTTTCCTCAAGCACTCGTTTTCGTGTTTTTAATTTCGAGCAAATTTTACAACTGATTCAAATTGGGTTAAAATAATCGAATTTTGGCTGGTTTAATTTAGTTTAAGCTTAAGTTAAGCTCGACCATTCGGTATCCTCGTAATCCAATTCCGTAATTTGACACGTGATCATTTTTGTGCCCTGTCCACTCGTAGCAACAGTGCGTCAATGCATTCGAATCAAACTTACTTTTTCGATATCGACCAAATGCGCATGCGCAGAGGATTTAGCTTCGAGTATTAGGGCCTTGCGATGCTGACGAGTGTATCTGAGATAACGAGCCGTTAACTAATTTAAACTGAACGTCGATTAAAGTACGTGGCTAGGTTGCAATGCGCTGATGGAGGCGCTGATGGACAACTGCCTAAATGCCATGGCTTTTGCTAATTTCACGAGTTTGTTTGGCAGTTTTGTATAAATCATGAGGTTTATTCATGCTAATTTCGCCCTCGGGCTGGTCAGCAGTCGTGTGTGTATGTGCTGAAATGTAGCACCAACCTGAAAATGCCCCATTCAAAACTGGTAATTGGTAGAAATGCGTTGCCATGGCGACGTGGACAAACATTTTGCAGTGGGTAAATTGCGGGGTTAGGTGGTGAGGGTAACATTGATAAAATCGATGACAACTGGCTGGCCAAGCTTTGAATCCAATTAATGTAGGGAATGTGGACTGGCGACACGAATAATTGCTGAAAATTATGTTAAAACTATGGCAAAAGTTGCAGCATTGGACGCTAGGTGTCCACAGGTCCTTTTGTCCACATTTAAGGGCTGAAATTTAAGTTATTAAAGTCCTGGTGAAATCGTTGATTTAAATTTAGGGAAAGTTTTTGAGAGGGCATTTACATTCATGTATTTTAAAGTCCTTGAAAGGTCATTGAATGCAATTTTTAGGATAGTGGGGTACTGGTGAAGTAATTGAATACAATTTATTTAGCAAATTCCGTGAAAATTAATCGTAGATTGAAATTTAGGTAAATAAAGTTCTGGCGAATAGCATTAGGTTGAATAGCATTCTGTAATTAAAGTCCTTAAAGTCATTAAAACAATTTCGGTAATTAAAGTCCCAAGTGAAATCATTGATGAAAATGTAGGTAAACTCTTTGTGAAGCCATTGATTAGCATTTGGGTAATTAAATTGATTAAGTGGCATTTATTTGTATGACTTTATTCTTATCATTGGACTGTTAATAAGTTTTTTTTAAAGAAACGATTTGACTGTTATGATTTCGACTTAGTAGATGTGTGAAAAGTTAAAAAAAAAATTATCCGTTTACAAATATGAAAATATTATTGTTGCGCAAAAATTATTTTTAAAGCCATCTAAAATAAAAAGTTGGTTAACTAGGTAATTCAAGTTGTGGCGAAATCATTGTTTAGCATTTAGGTAATTAGAGTCCTTAAAGTCGTTAAATGCAATTTCGGAAATTAAAATTAAATAGGACGACAATTTAGGCAATGTCATTGATTAACATTTGGGTAATTAAATTAAGCAAGCGACTTTTATTTGTATGCCTTTATTCTTATCAGTGGACAGTTAATGTTTTTGGACACGATTTCACTGTTATGAAGACTGTTATAAAAGCTTCACAAATAAAAACCAATTCTGGAATTAATAGCTTTATTACGAAGCTCAATAAGAGCAAATGCGATTCTATTGCGAGGCACGATGCTTAATCGTGGTATTGCTGTTTTATAGTGCAAAAAGGGAGTTTTTTGTCCATTTAGATTAAGCTTGCATCAGTAGTTGAGTCAGTCTAATTCAGCATATTGCAAAATATAGTTTTCCAGCAATTTAATATTTTATCGTTCATTAATAATATAAATAAAGTAGATTTTTGTGGAAGATGAATGTAGAGGACATCATTTGTTAGCAAACCTTTGAGCATTAATTGGCTGTGCATTTGACAATGCAATTACCAAAAACTGAAAAAATTTAGAAAAAGATTCTAGTTCTAGCGCCATGTATGTATTTTATGCTGTAATATTTTCTACTAAATTCGTCTGCAAGCGCATTCAGGAAACAGAAAAATCAATAACGGAATATATGCTTGCATCACATGCATACAATAGATGTACAGTATAGTACTGTGAGTTTCATAGATACAGAAGGCATTTCTCCAGAGCGCCATTATATTCCACACACCTGCAGTATTGATCTTATGAGATATTCCCATAGGAAGGCGCCCTCTATGGAATACCATTTCAGCAAATGTTGAATTTTATTTATCGCCCCTTGAGTTGATTATCTGCATTGGTCAACGCCATTTTGCTTTGATGTTGTTCTGTTTGAAATTGAAATTCAAAAAATACTCTCAGAAATTTGATGTACATTTTTCTAATACATTGTATTTTATGACTGCATAGTCATTATAATATCAAAAGACAGAAATAAAAACTACATAGAAATTAGTGGAACTTACAGTTGTACTTATTCGTATATGTGGTTTTTATTTCTACTTTTTTTTCTTATTTGATAAGTATAGTTAGCCAACATAATACACAGAATTTTAGTCGATTTATGTTGCTGTCAATATATTAATTTTCTAAAGCGGACCTTTTCTAATTTTTGGGCAGACATTGTCATCTGCCAATTTGAAGCAAAATTGTCGCAAAAAAACTCAAAATTAGTGAAAAAGTAATTTCGGTTCATTTATTTGCAGTTTTTATTTCTGCTAAGAGATGATTATACAATATTGTAAATAGGCACAAGTAGTTTCAGAGTGTTAATTTTCCTTACGAAAAAGTCACCTAAAATGCATTAATTTTGTTTTTAAAAAATGTCGATTACGGCGTTTCCGTCATTATGAGAAATTTTATAATATTTCAAAGAGGAAGTAGCCAAAAATGCAGTGTTTGAGATCTAGAGGATCCAACCATAGTGTTCGCATCATTATTAATATTAATACATGTACACTAAACATCCAATATTTTTTTTAATTTTTCAAAAATGTCCGCCATGTGGTATATTTGCTTGGATGAAATCTGTAAAAATTGTTTCTTGAATTCTGTCAATTTTCCAAAGGGGGGGAAGTTCAATTGAAGATTTGGCCAGTCTTCCTGACAGAAAAATACAAAAATATGGTTAATTTTAGTGTTGTAGATAAAGTTAATTTTAATTAATGTGACGTTTTTCAATTTATGATTCAGGGAAATTAATCATATTTGGTCAGGGAAAGTCCGGGAAATTGAGTTGGTACGAACAATGCGTTTAAGTTATTTTTTATTATTCACTAAATCAATAACAGTTTGAAGCAGTTGAAGCAAAATATGAAGTTTTCCTGAAGAAACTGAGTTTCATTTTTACTCAGGTTTCAACTTTTATGTTTTAAAATGCAATCCCATATAACATTAACGAAATGAGAAATTTTCGTCCATTTTCGTCCATTTTGTTTTGTTCGGTACATCCAATGGGAAACGCATTAAATCCAGGAATTGATTGACCAAAGGTCTAATATTGATATGTGCCTAGGTGGGCTTTGTGTCCATTGTGCGCTTTTCATGTTTTCGCTGCTGGACATCCTATTTAACTTTTCCCTGTCTGCAGTGGACAGACGGTCAGATGATTTCATCAGAGTGCTCGAGGGGGGGTCTGCTGTCTGGACATGGCAGATGTGGCCACAAGGGGAGACACCCCACCCACACATAAGGCCTGGGGAAGGTACGAAAGATGAAAAAATAAATGGGATTTTTACATTATAAGCCGAACGAAATACAGATTATTGAAATCCTGTTCGCCACCCCAGAGGGTTTAAACTGAATTTCTATTTTAAAAAATGCTGAATTTGGCAGTGCGATTGTGAGCTTTTACAATTTTTCAAACGTTGATAATAGTTCTCCCACTGAGTGTCCGAGTGGATCCTTCCTAATACTTCTCCTTATCGAAATGGAAAGGCCATAAAGGATGACAACTTGTAATGACAATTTCCTGACGACAAAACCTGAATTTGCAAGTCGTTTTCTTGTCTTGGAAATGGATGTTATGCGTTGTCATAAACGATCTTCACACGATTTGTTAATGTCATGGTTATGCCAAATCATGTCCATAACAGGTCAGTCAAAAAACGAGACATTTCCAGTTTACCTGCCTTTGATATGGTCGTGTCACGTCTTTGTCTAGCCATATGTCAATAACAGGTGTCTGCTAAAATGGAATATTTGGAGCTTTTGTGTCGTTGATGAAATTTTGGGACGACAATGCTTGACCATATGTCAATATCTGGTTTATTAAAAAAAAGGATATGCATCAAATTTCCTCTTTCGTATTGATATTTCATAGTAATAGCAAATCATGTAAATGAACATTGATATGATTGTGTCATTGCTATATCAAATCATATGTCAATGAAGCTTGAGTGTCGTTGATGAAAATTTGTCAAGGTAATGTTTGACCGTGTTAATATATGGTTTATTTAAAAAAAATATGCCTTAAATTTCCTTTTTCGTATTGTTATTTCATGGTAATTGCAAATGAAGTCCATGTGATTATCTTCAATAATGAAATATTTCAAGTTTACCTGCCTTTGATATGGTGATGTCATGGTTATGTCAATAACAGGTGTCTGCTAAAATGGATTATTTGGAGCTTTTGTGTCGTTGATGACATTTTGTCATGGTCATGTTCAGCAATGCCAATAGCAGCTTTTCTGCAAAATTGTTATCAAGGTAATATCACATCATTTATACATGAAATTTTAATTTAAAAAAAATGATTATACAGTATCACGAGCATCTCCGGTTAAGTCAGCAAAGATATGTTTCCAATTATACAGTCTTATATTATGGTTTTCTAATATCTTGTCAGTTATTGGTTCGCATCAAATTTTAAAAGTCAGTTTAGCTGTCGTTGATATGGTTATGTCGTGGTCGTGTTCAGCAATACTGGAAATCACTGTTTTTCTGCAAAAATGACTTATTTCAAGTTTACTTGTCTTTGATGTAGCTTTGTTATGCTTATGACAAGCCACGCTTTGGTTATGTTAATTGCCACTTCCGGCTGGTTCTGCCATCATTGGTTTCCGGTCTGGAAATTATCAATGGCTGACTTGTTTTTGTTCCTGTATGCGTAGGAATGAAGGGATCTGAGGAAGATGACCGATTTTATATCTATTTCACTCGATTCTACTTAGGCTTAATGCCTGACTGAAATGTAAATCCTCCTGTGGCCATAACAGTTCCGGATCGACACCGAAACACTTCTGAGACTCGTATCGCATTACCTCGTATACAGCCGAGAGAGGCCTATCGACAAATGTGTTTCTACGATCGAATGACCACTGGTCAGAAGAGCCACAATCGAGAGAAATTAATGGCAACGTTGAAGTGCACGCTTCCGGATCTATGACCACCACTTCAGTAAGTCCGGTTGCTGCATATGCATCGTTGAGATGCTCGATACGGTAGCCAGGGGGCGCTGCCAAGCGATATTTGTGCGCATTTGACCACAGATGGTGCTGACAATTGGCAAAAAGCAAAACATTTTCATTAACAGTTTCAGTTTCTCCTTCTGAGGATTGTCAAATGCTGGTTGTTTGGTCTTTAATTTTTCTGTCGATTAATTTCTGAAATTTACAATACTTAAATAAAGTAGAACCTCTGGTCAACATATGGAACAAGGCTTGTACTGACTCAGGATTTTAATTCCGTAACCTGCATCAACTTACATTTTACAGTAATCATTCATCATTCGGGAATCATTCGTGAATAAACTTATTAAAATGTTTATAATATACCAGTATTGCTAAGGTGCTGTACATTTATCCAGCAATTTACTGCAAAGTAGTTCTTGGTTTTTTAACGAAGAAACTATATGTAGTGTACAGTGTGCTAAAAGATTACACTGTAATAGTAGACAGCATATCCATACAATTATCCTACCTGTTGTGGTAATAAACAACACAAATCTGGAATCAAATTCTGCGATGTTTTATTTTTGAGTTTTCAATCAATAAGGAAATTTCCTATTTACTGCCAATCCCCCTAAATACTGAAGGGGTTCAAAATAAACTTTTGTACCTCTATAGAGACAGTTATGTTCAGGGGTGTACAATATAAGTTTTGCAAGTAGCCAATAAATTTAATCATCCATACATGTTGATACCATGCTGGTCAACATACAGAGAGTAAATATATCAATATACAGTACGTTAATATTAATATTTAATGAACTACTGTAGAGCCTCTGTAAGTGGACCACCCAAAACTGGTCAACATAATGAGGTGGTCAACATTTGGTGCCAGGTTTGTACTGACACAGGATTTTGATTCGGTGATCTGCATGTACTGCATGTACTGCATGTACTTACATTTTACAGTAAGCATTCATTATTCATGAACGATCTTATTAAAATGTTCATAATACAGTACCAGTATTGCTAATATGCTGCAAATTTATCCAGCAATTACACGTACTGTACAGTAGGGATACCGAATAGGTTCAAAATGAACTCCTGTACCTCTATAGAGACAGTTACTGTTCAGGGGTACATAGTACACGTTTTGCAAGCAGCCAATAAATTTAATCATCCATGACTTTACACGTTGAGACCATGCTGGTCATCACACAGATTATGTACCATAGTCCAAGTGATCAACATAAAACATACAGAGGTGCAGGTGGTCAACATGTAGAGGTCATCTTCCATTGAGTTACTTCCACCATCGTGCTTTTTATTGTTTTCTCAGTTTCTCCATTTGAATTCATCTGTCAGAGGGCACCACCAGGAAAATGAAAAAAGTGCATGGAGTATTTAGTTGTGGATTTATTGCCTGGAGGTCGACCGTGTGTTCTGCCTGTGATTAAAATTGAAATCAATTAAAATTCACGTAAGGCTCCAAAAATGGCCGTCGCTTGACCCTTGACCTCAGCGGAATGAATCAGAGAAATCGAGCTCTTCCTTCTCTGAATTCTCCCTCAAAGGTCGAAAATCAACTTTATCTTGGGTAATTGAGGCTGGATCGTAAATATACTCTCTCGCGGCGTCTCCCTTGACCGCTTGACCAATGGCTATTGCATCGGCGTTCCATGGACTGAGGCTGGCGAGAAAAATGAAGACAATTCTTTTAATGTCCGAGTGGAGTGGTCGATAGAAGTGTATCTTGAGCAGTTCGCTATCACCATTTCTTGATTTCATTGCATTCGTCGAAATTGCCAGGACTTTAAGAGGCAACCGATCACGTTGATGCATTACACTTGATCAATGATGAAAGGCAGAAAGAAAAAAATCGTTTCACTTTTATTTTCGAGCAAATCGAATTAAATTCATTAGCAAAGATGGCCGACATATTAGAAACATGGTAGGGGCCATTGCTGAGGTCATTTCCGGTCAATTTAATCCGACTTCGAAAATCTTCTGACAAACTTAGATTTTTATGCGACTCTCAATTGGGTTAATCATGCCCATCTTGAAAGTGGCAAATAGTTTTTTAATTTCGCAATCAGGTCGTAAAATGACGTCAGTGTTTTGTAATGACGTCATTTGTATTCGATATGACATGTTAATATTGGGTCATTTTCAACGTGTTTCAAATTCACCCCACATGTTAGGGAAATGCATTTCAAATGCATTACGAATTGCAAAATATATTGCAAATGCATTGGTCGTTTTTATCGCAACACGAAATACATTTGTTAATTTAAATGTGAAATGTGTATTTCACTTGTGTATTTCGCACTGTGTTTGAAACTACATACTTGAGTGCTGCATTGAATAGAATGAAACTGTATGTATTTTTTTCATTTTAAACGTTATTTATTTATTACTAATTTACTTGATTACTAATTTATTTATTGACAATTTTACATGTTTTTAAAATTAAGACTTGGGATTTTTTAATTTAGAATTTATGAAATATATACAGTAGCAGGGATTTTGACATTTCACAATGCATGGAATATAAATTGTAAATGCATTCTTCAATGCAAACAGACTACGTCACACTAAGCATTACACAAAAATTCTTCAATGCGGACGAACTGTAGTCCAACACAATTTAATACATTGAAATATGCATTGCATTATACATCATAAACTGATTAAAAACGCATTTTAAAATGCGTTCAGAAATTCATTTTCAAATACATTTGTCAATACAGTTTTAAACCAAATTTGTCTCAACCTACATACATTTTAAAACGTATTTTCCAACGCATTTCTAAATGCATTACCGTTACATGTAGGACATCATTGTTTTCTATCAAAATTTCTTCACCGAATTGCCATTTGATACCGTGTGCTTAGAAAGAACAATAATGAAATTTTGAAAATTAACCACTGTCTTTTTTGACGAAATTCACCAAAATGCTGATCAACATAACAGAATGATAAGAATATCACAACTAAAGCAGGCGCACTTCTTTCATAACTTTTATGGCTAAAATCTCGTCATGGTTCGTATCTTTCCTGCTTGTTTCTAATGGGCAAAAACATCGTTGGGGATTTTTTCATGAATATGAATCATTTCTGGAGAATCTCTTTTCATTTGAATTTCGCACAAAAGCAGTTCGAATTAATTAGGATAATTTGTAAGCGGATTTTCAGCCATTATTCAGCTGAAATTAATATTTGCCAAGTATTCGTCTCATTATGCTTTATTCTGGGAACCTATTTGTTATGACAAGTGGCATTATATCGTTTTTTTTGAAAATTTACTGAATACTTATCCTTTGGCTCACCATGAGCATAATACATC
This sequence comes from Kryphioiulus occultus, assembly GCA_034687865.1. Taxonomy (NCBI): domain Eukaryota; kingdom Metazoa; phylum Arthropoda; class Diplopoda; order Julida; family Julidae; genus Kryphioiulus; species Kryphioiulus occultus. The sequence continues at coordinate 7,724 of JAQGAF010001173.1, read as the reverse complement.
ATGTTTGTTTTTATTTTTACTATACGGATTCTATCATGTTTTTTCTAAGTTGTTTTCAAGCACTAGTTTACATTGTATAGTGTCTAATCAGGTGTAAGTATTCGTGTTATGACTGGAAATACAGTAAGATGAAAACCTACAACAACTATTTTACTCAATAGAATTTCTTTATTAATCGCATTTGGAGTATACAAATTAGTCATCTATGCAAAAAATATATATTCAAGTTATTTTTCGTTTCAACTTGAGCATGAAAGAAATTGTGTTCAAGATGGATGTCGAGCGTTGACAACAATGACTTATTGTCTGAACAGGGCCTTGATTCACCCTTATCTATTTTATTATATATTGCATTATTGTTGAAAATCGGATTTTTCCATGCATTGAGTGACTCATTTTTATTTTTGGATGAAAAGAAAATGGCATAAATATGCATGTTTTGAAAGTCATTTGACGAATAGATCTTTCAGAATTGTGAATAAGGGTCTTCAAAATTTAAAACGTAACTACTTGAAACAGTTATAGTAAGCAAGATATTGCCTCTATTTAACTTTGCTGGTGAATCTCAAGTTACTTATTTTATATTACTTTTTAAAGTTTCCTACATGTATATACAGTACATGTACTGTACGTAAATGCAGAATTCATTTTGCTACACTATTGTCGATCTCAAGTGGTTTTAGATCTGCAATCTCAATATGCATCCAAGAACTTTACCGAGTACATAAAGTCATAAAATTACTTCTGAAAAAAGTTTTCTTTCTATAAACATTTTCATAAATGTTCCTAAATGTCCATGACAAAAAATCTATCCATTTGGTCTGACCTCATTCATAGAAACAGGCTAATTTTAGCTTGCATTTGAATAATCTCAGCTATTCACGTTGAGTTGTTGGAAGCCACCTTTTGCATGCAAATTTCGAGAAATGTTTACAAGAATTAAAAAATCTGAAACGTGTACTTATTTTAAGTGATATTGCGTTGCGGCTTGCAATTTAGACTTTCGTAAGTAATACAGTATGATGCCATACATTGTAAGTTGATGTTATATGACCCTACTAAAGGAACAAAATATTCGCTAAATTAAGTAATACAAGGCTTTTGTGAAATTATATTGTTGAACAAAGGTTGAATCAGGGTGTTTGCTAAATTTAGTTTATTATAGTGCGTAAACATTTTTTGTGTGGAATGACTTGGGATTTTTTAGAGAATTTTGTTTATTATGAATTTTTTTATTGAATTTAGTTAATGATGACATCTGCTATTTCTCTATCCAAAAATGTTCCAATTTCTCGCGTTTTTAGCGTTGTTGGTGAATTTAGTTAAGGTCAATATTGTGCGATTTTTCACCTCTAAATTGTTTGAAAAATGCGCCAAGGCCAAGCTTAGTTGTCCTCAATAAAAGCGTCGATTAATCGCAACGTTTATGCAATTTCTCTTCTTTCGCGATAAAAACGCTGTTTGCCGGAAATGCCACGAATGCCATAAAAGCATTTCATTCGCCTAACGATGTCTTATAGGCTGTTGGCCATTAGACGAATGACTGATCGACTGACGCCATTACAAATTGCTACAATACAGTAGCTGCCTCCACTGTCAATGGCTTAGGAAAATGCGGAGAAAGTGCATGCTCGGATATAACAAACTAAATTGGATCGTAGAACGAAAGAGATGGACACCTGCTCGTAAAACAACAAAATGCACGAATGACCAAGCAATGTCTCAGGCCATTTTTAGAAAAAAATGGTCTCTACACTGTACGTGAGAAAATAATTTACATATACAGTACATGTAGAACGCCGAATATGCGTGGTAAAATATTGATGTTGTAGCGAGTGGACAACGATGTCGAAATCTACATGAAATGGTTGCGCATATTAAAATTCTGATTGATAATGTTTTAAAATTCGTGAAATTATATTGCCAAAAAAATCGGAATGTTTTCTGAATTTTTGCGGAAATGTTAAATTTTTTGTTGTGGCACACAAGCACTTGTACTGTACATACAGTACCTAATCATGCATACCGTAATATCCTGGTATCAATCCTACAGAATCTTACATTTCACAGAAATATTCATATTCATAGTTCAGGATTGCGTATTCTAAATACGAGCTCCCATTATTGTATTTTGGTATTGGTATTGTATATTGGTATTTGGTATTCTGACATATTTTTTCCTCGTGTTTACATCAATCCTATAATGCACAATTCTACATGTAATTGAGAATCAGGCCCAGCATTTAAATATACAGGAATCCATAGGCTATGTTAATACAGGGTGTCTACCGGTAATGAAAGTCATGGAAAAGTCATGAAATGAGATTCAGGTCATGAAACTCATGGAAAAGTTATGAAATGAGATTCAGGTCATGGAACACATGGAGAAGTCGTGACATTTACATCAAAGTCATGGAATTTTTGGCTTTTCAGTGATTTATAAAATAAAAATTTGGGTTTAAATTCTTCATCTGTAGCCCATTTCCGAAAGAAATTCGCCTACAGCTTGTTCTTGGCCAATAATCATGTTGCCAGAGTAGTAGATAATGATTTTGAACATCGCTATTTAGTCGTGACATAAAACTGGAGTCATGCAACAATTTGAAGTCATGAAACATTCATGGAAAAGTCATGGAATTTGCAATTACAAATCCGGCAGACACCCTGCATGTAAAACGGATTTGGCTGTCACATGACCTACATTTGTTACAGTAGGGAAATGCGTTGAATTGATTTGAAACAGCGAGTGAATTTTTGAAAAAAAAATTGAAGTCATGGGATTTGCAATACAGAATACGGATTTGCCATGGCTGTCACATGACCTACTACCATTGATGTAGTAGTGAATTGCGTTGAATTGATTCGAAACAACAATGAGTGAGTCGTGGGGGTGTCAGATGTTCCTCTTGAAGACAATGCATCGTCAGGTGTATGGGGGCTCATCCTCCTACACCAGCCCAACCCCCCCCCCCCCCAGTCAAAGGACACGGTGCAAAAATGGTAATTTGGTCTCATTTTAGGGGTTATAAAACTTAAGTATCCCGAAATGTATACGGCTAAGATGGCCTCCGTTTCCGCCTGGCTTCTGCCCAATCTCAGGAGGTTTCTCCAGATTTGGTTTGCAAATGCGAAAGGCATTTGCTGGATGTGCCCTGATGGCTGAATGATGCAAAATGAGGGACCCCTGGCGGTTAATGGCCCCAGCATTAAGGCCATATTTTCGGTGTTGCGAGAAAATGCGAGATTTGTATGGGGGTGTCCCCGCTGATTTTACTGCCCACGCACATTGTTTTTTTTCTTTCTTGGGGGTGGTGTGGGGTGTGTGTGCTCGTGTCTTTTGCTCTTGATTCGAGGAATGGTCCCCAGGTGCCCTTTCTTTTCATGGCGACCGATTTCCCAAAATACAAATTTCAGGTCGTCCGTTTTGGTCCCCCCTAATGAAATGTCTAAAAAGTCACTTTCTCGAATTAAATTTCGGGTCTCGAAGGCCCCATTTAAATGTGGTTTTCTTTCCACTATGTTATCCTGAAATATGTTTGGACCAACCATCCACTTGTCTTCTTGCTTCGCTGTCCAAATACGGTTTTTTACACGTTTTCATTCCAACTTCCACGTCCCCAATGTGTCATGGAAGTCATGGAAAAGGCATGAAATTTACATCATGGTCATTGAAAAGTTACGAAATTCACATCAGGGTGATGGAAAAGTCATGAAATTTGCATCACGGTCTTGGAAAAGTCATGAAATTTACATCATGGTCTTGGAAAAGTCATGAAAATTACAACATGGTCATTGAAAAGTTACGAAATTCACATAAGGGTCATGGGAAAGTTACGAAGTTCACATCAGGGTCATGGGAAAGTTACGAAGTTCACATCAGGGTCATGGAAAAGTCATGAAATTTGCATCATGGTCTTGGAAAAGTCATGAAATTTACATCATGGTCTTGGAAAAGTCATGAAATTGACATCATGGTCTTGGAAAAATCATGAAAGTTACAACATGGTCATTGAATAGTTACGAAATTCACATAAGGGTCATGGGAAAGTTACGAAGTTCACATCAGGGTCATGGAAAAGTCATGAAATTTGCATCATGGTCATGGAAAAGTCATGAAATTTACATCATGGTCATGGAAAAGTCATGAAAATTACAACAGGGTCGTGGAATTTGTCTTTTCATTTATTCACGAAATAAAAATTTGGGTTTAAATTTTTCATTTGTAACCCATTTCCGGAAACAATTTCGTCCACGACGTGTTTTTGGCGAATAATCTTTTCGCCACAGTGGTATACGTTTATAAAAATTGCTATTTAGTCATGACATAAAACATGAATAAACATATTCTAATATGCACGTGAAAATTAAGTCATTTAAAAGTCATGAAATTTGCAATACCAAATCCAGTAGACAACCCATCAGCCTAAATTTTAAATAAAGCATGTTATGCACACTGTAAAAGCATCTTCTTAACATTTCGTGTCAGAAGCACAAAGAAAGGTCTGAAAATCCTGGTTTAGCCTCACCTATAAAATAGCACAGAAGCGTCGTAATAAGCACAAGAGGATGCAGTGGGGATAAAATGGGCGTAAAATTCCAAGGGCACTTTTTTCATTGAAATTCCGACAAAAGACCATCATTTCGACCACGGTGAAACTGTCGGAAGCTTCGGGAACAGCCACAGTTTACGTGTTTGGTCAATACGGAGAAAACGAGAGAAAATAGCTAGATAAATATTGAGCCTGCAGCCAATAAAACTTTCTCAAACACATAAATGCCGAAAATATGCCCGCAACAATAAAATAGCGAGACATAAAAGTTTAAGATAGAGGGCGCTGATTGTCGACAATGTCCGGCCCAGCTGTATCGTATTTTATTATTTTTCATGTACGTGAATTTATCACGTTGAAATAATGCTGACGTCAGACAAATATGCAACACACTGTGAAATTGGTTGTTATTATTTGATCATTGAATTTATTTGCTCGTTAAATTTATTAGCTCGCTAAATTTAACAGGGTTACCCCAGACTTGAAAAACCTGGAATTGTCAGGGAAATTGAAATGGCCTGGAAAAGCCAGGGTAATTCAGCATAAACATGTACACTGCTAGTTATTGGTTAACTCAAAAATTCAAACCGTGGAACAAATTAATAATGGAATTGTAAATCTAAAAAAAAACTAATATAAATTTACTATTTGCTTATGGAAATTAGTATTAGCTGTCCTTCCATTGCCATGCAATATTTTTGAATTTTCAATGGTCAGGGTGGTCAGGGAAATTGTTTTTTAAAAACCTGGAAAAGTCAAGAAAGTTGAAAATTTCATATCTGGGGGAAGCCAGCAATAAAATAGGTTTAATCAGTGATGTAACGGACTGTTAAATTGGTTGTTGTTATTCAGTCATTACATTTTTTAATTAGCTCGTTAAATTTAATCAACAATATAGTTTATCAAGCAATCAGTGATACAAAAGGAAATCGCCTATATCGATTTGTTAATCGATCATTATATTTAGGTTATTTTATATAAGAATGTCCCCATTTTGAACAAACTAAACATTGCCTTAACATTGCCATTTATTACAGGGTGTCTGCTCATCCTCTTGAACCTCTTGAACTTGCTCTTGAACTTGAAGGAGAGTTTTAAGGCTCATAATGATTTAACGTCTTAATCAGAAAATGTCAGAAAACAGACATACGTGCCGAAATACAGTTTGAGATAGTTTTCCATGCGAAAGATTTAATCAATGGCATTCGCCTAGAGTATACTTTCTGCTACATACATGTAGGCGCCATCTGGTGGCAAGAACAAATACCATAGGTCATGGGCATGACATACTGCATGTGGAAACCATGGTCAATGGGCAGATAACCTCTGTCTGACAAGAGGAAATCACAACGTATCAATTTAAGATGCTTCGTCGTATTTTAAGCAACACTTCGTCACTTTTGTTTTGAAGAATCTCAGTCGTTAAGCCCGATCTTTCCGATCTCCTAAGAAGATTGTCTCAATCTTGGAGGCGAGTATCGAAGCGTATAGCAAGTGCTCATGCGGGCGGAACATTTGACAAATCAATGCAAAAAAAAAATACAGTAGCTACTAGACTATTTCGGATGGTTGGGACCATCTTGACAAAAGGTCTGCTTGGAATTGGGGCTACAAAGTGGAAAAAAAACGCGAATAGAAAGACGACAGTCCAGCTTGAAAAGACCCACAAATCTTACATAATCGGCAATTGATGCGAAAGTGAAAACAGAAAAAAAATGAAGAAATATGGGGCTTTTTGCTTGGCATTTTCGTGTACTGTACAGTATATACATGTACGAAACGACGCCATTTTCGAAAATGACAGCGCCCTCTACCATGACTGATGCCATACACGACATATTTTCAAAAACAACTATTAAGACCCGGTTGCACCATCCTAGATTAAATGAATGGTTAGATAACCTGTGATTAACTATAACCGCAAGTTTCCTGAGGGTTAGTTGCATAATAACCTGTTGTAGCTAGGAATTCTGTGAATATTTCCTTGAAACCAAAATGGCTGCCACGTGACCTTCTAAAATTGGTTCAAATCAAGGTTAACCTTAGGTTTGGTAAATATCATCTACACTGTATGAAGTTCCTAAGGTCGTTCCTGCTAACTTTCTGTGGTGCAATGCCTTTCTTCGATTAACCTTAACTTTTGTTTAACCTTTGCTGGTGCAACTGGGCCCAAATAAGTTAACTTCATCTGACTCGTACTCCATGTTTATTACAAACCTTAGGTTAACCTTTCCTATTAGCCGGGTTAACTTTTCCTCATGATTACATCAAGATTATTTGCTAACTTGCAGTGGTGCAATGCTTTTCCTTGGTTAACAAGAGGTTTACCTTGGATTTTGGTTAACCTTTGGTTTCGATTAACCTTTGTTGGTGCAACCGGGCCTAATTATTTCTATTACTTTTATTTTCAGGTGTTTCATAGCTTGGAATGCGACTTTCTTCTGCTGAACTCGAATCTTCCATTTCGCGTTCACGTTTAACTTGACCTCCAAAATGTGAACTTTGAACTTTGTCGACTACTACACTACGGGCACCCAAACCCCGAAGACGCGAGTGGGTGCCTAGGAATCCTGTGTTAGGTCAGAGGTCAAGGGTTACGTCGTATCCCACGAGTGCGAATCCGTGACCCCATTGCCCCTATTGGCCTCCACTGTCGTCATACTCTGGCTTAGCGTTCGTCCTTGGAATCTCAAGGGCACGAATCCTTGGATCGAATGGACCCTAGGCTCCCCTGGACCAGCTGGGACCCCATTGGGGTTTGGGCGTCGAAGACAACGTTAAACAGGTAAGGTTAACTATGGTCGTTTTTCACAACTTTAAACTTCTTAATCTGTTGTCCATCGTTTAGTTCCGATTGTACAATTTTACTATTGCAAATTTACCTTGTAGTACTAACATACTGTAGGTTTACATGTTACATGTAGATGATTGTGGTTTTAAAAGCTGAAATATGCATCGAGTTCGTGCATTGAATCCTCGAACTACAGGGTGTCCCGCAGTATTGCAATAGCCAAATCCATGTCCTCAATCCTTCTCCATCAGGTACGAACCTTTGGACTGATAAGCACGGTTCCTACATGTAGGACCTACGAACCTTTGAGTCTACGAACCTTTGAGGGCCTACGAACCTTTGAGGGCCTACGAACCATTGAGGGCCTACGAACCATTGATGGC